>JAGDQP010001895.1:21538-113269 GCA_022664845.1 Lepisma saccharinum
TCACTCTTTCGTTGTATGTTACCTTACAGGTATATCGAGTGGTAGTTAGGTCTATAGTATTCAATCTAAGGCATCCAAAGTATTATAAAAAGGCAAGAGATTTCGAAATGGGCCATGTTTTACGTGTGCAGTCTGTTCTTCCTCTTTGTTGAACTTGTCCAAATACTTTTTTACCCGCCTTGTACAATTTCCCTATATATATATATGTTGTATTAGACACTCAAAATTACGATATTAACAATAAACAATAATTGCATCCGAACAGCAGTTTGACGGATATATTTCCAAGTACAAGTCTACTCCTACTTTTGTATGAGTTGTTCTTGTCGCTTATTTTTTATTGTATATATTTATACATATTAAATTATGTTTGTATATGACAAAATCATGATGAATGATCCTTAACCCTTGGAACGCCAAGATGACTCTTTTTCGACGCATGTATATTTCTCGTATGAAATAAAGTACTTGTTCAAAATCAAGATATTTTAAAGTATGGGTGTATTCATTGTATTGTATTTATTGCATTGCATTGTATTGTATTTATTTATTATATTTATTTTTTCAAGTAGATACTACAAAATAATGAAAAATATAGAAAAACTAATACATCATGTTAACCTTGTAACCATTTTCATGGCTGCACAAAAGTAAAGGTACCATGAGTCTCTTCCTTATTTACACATATAAAGTACGACATATAAAACTATCAGAATCAAACTACGTTCCTCTCTCACCCTCACATGTAAAGCACCCCGTATCTGTTGTATTCTGATTCTCGCAAATGAAGCAATAACATTGCTGACAGTATGCGGAGTACAAATCGAATTTCACTCTTCCATTTAATGACTAATGGACAAAAATAATATTTTGACTGTATGAGTCATTTTTGACCCGATCTTGACGTTCCGAGGAATAAAAACTACAGAAAATACGTTTTCATTTTTTCTTTCATTTCTTTTTCTTTCCTTTTTTTCCTAAATGGTCTTTATCTATGTTATGCACGAAACTCCAGAAACAACACAAGCAATGCACGAATTTACTCCTTTAGCCAGGCGAGGGGTATTATTGGTGTTCTAATTTATATAAGTACTGTAGTACACAAGTTTCAGGGAGGAATTTATCAATGAAATAGATTTTCCAAAGGGAGATAATCTCAGTAGAAAGGGAAAACGAATGACCATATACTGTAGAAATAGGAGAACCGCCCATTTCAACTTTGTGGGGGGGAAGGGCCCCAAACCCCCCCGGGATAGGCGCCCTTGTGCGAAGGGAGGGGAAGTATTGCCTCTTATGCTTTAAAAATTGGTTTTAGAGGAGCGTATGACAGTGTTCGCCACTCTCTTCTGTTACCAGTCCTTCAAAAAATGAACTTTCCAAATTGATTTATAGACATGATGGCTTGCGCATATAATACACGGTATGTCAAACTATCCACTAATGGCCTGATAGTCCCCAAAACCAAAATCATCACAGGAGTTTTGCAGAGGTTCAATTGTGCCCCGTTATTTTTTAGTTTGGCTATGGTTCTGTCCGTTACTGCAGCATATAATAGTCTAAGTGGCATACATGTGTACAATCAAATAAAAAAATACAGAGTATTTTTCAATAGCTAGAAATATAAAAAAATTCGTAAAGCATTATTCTTAATCCTAAGAAAACACAGGCATTGAACATGAAAACTAAACGACAATCTGATGCAACAGGTAAATACTTGCCAATATTTAACTATATTAAGCTAGATCGGTACAGTGATTTTTAAGCACCAACGAAGTTACCGAAAAAAGAATATTACTACCATTTATCATAGATACGAAAACGTATAATAAGTGTTTGACATCGTTATTAAATAGAGCCAAGTTCTTAAATATATTTGTAATCAGTAAAATATATTACCAACTATAACTTTTTCCAGTTTCTTAAAAGGTCTGGGAGCGAATACACAAACATATAGCTTATTTTTTATGGTTTAACCAACTACTGCGAACTCGTCGTAACGTTCTTTATATAAAAAATAGAAAACAGTGGTATTAACTTAATGGTCCTTTGCATATTTACTGAGACATTGTCGTATGGTGCTTTATTACTAGCTGTCAGAAATGTAGATGAAATCACACCTATAGACATATGCTCCATAAGGAGCCCAATGAAGCACTTCGCTTCGGAGATATTAGATTTCGCTTATGCCGTAACTGGTGCGATTCCTATTGAATCTTTCACTGTACATTTTTTTTATCGGTATTATTTTCGCTTCGATCAAACGAATCAAAATATTCAGGGTACGCAAAGGATGAATCATGTACTTTAACATGTCAGAATGTAGCAGTGTTAAAATTTAATTCAATATTACATCACCATATGTTTTTACAAATTCATAATTTAAATAATTTTGGAAGCAATGTATACAAGAAAGGCATTCTAGACTCTGAAGCTTGCAGTAAATGTAACCAAAAAGAAACATTCACACACAAAATGATTGTGTGCAGTCACAAGGAAGCATTCTGGAATAAAATTAAGACAATAATAGGGCGCATTTTGCGTATCCATACAAAAGACATGACATGTGAAATGGTTTTTAGTAAACCGGCATACAGAATGTTTCCGTCGGCGAAACGTAAATTTGTCATGTGGCTGATTGCACAAACTCTTTATATTTTTAAATTTGAAAAAGAACTCACAGATGGAAAATGGCATGCAGAATATTTATTATATAAATACAAAAAAATGTGTCATGAAAATAAAGTAGCAAGTTTTGCATCATATTATAAATCGTTATATTAAACATAAGTGTTATTTACATGCTCTTTTTGTCGTTATTTAAGACGCTATAAATTAGATTCTTTGTTATACGTACATATTTATGTTTCTGGTAATGTTGATTTGTTTCTTTGAAATATAATTAAAAAATAACCGAAAGGATTAGACGCCGAACAAAATATCAGAAACTTGCGAGTTCAAATCCTGGTAAAGACAAGGGGGAAGATTTTCAACTGGGAATGATGACGGAAACATGGTAAACGTAATTGGAGTAAAGACAGAATAACGATCAAGGTCATGTTGTTTCTTAAAATACGTAATTTCGTTCATTGCTGCAGACTTGCCGATCGATTGCTGGAGAGTTGTGGAGCAATTGCAATGTAGTTGTGCTGCAATGTACCAGCACTTTCATAAAGTGTCAACTAGGTCTGGTGCTACAAGTTCTGTAGCAATTGTCAACAGTTGTCTAGGACAATTGTCGCGCAATATTGCTGCAATTGTGTGATAACTTATATCCTTTGCTATCTAGGATATAATACCGGGCGTCTATCGTAGCTACCGAGGGACTGTAACTCAGTTGATAGAGCTTTGGTTCGCAATAGGGAGTTTCGGGTTCAAATTCTTATCATGCATCCTGACTGGGGTTTTCCAGAGTTTTCTTCAGTCCCGCCAGGTGAATGCCAGTGTGGTGCCTATGCTACAATGGCCCTACCGCTACTTTCCCCATCCCTTTGATTTTTCTCAGGACAGAAGCAATCCCCAGCATCACATGCACGTCGATCGACATTGGGCAGATCTCTTTCTATGTCGTATGATATTTGCTGAATGTCGACAGACTGGATAGATGCCAGTTTGACTTAGTTCCATAACGAAAACATATACACACTATATACATATTTTACTAGCAAAGGATCGTATTGGTTGAAAGTAAGTATGATGGTGGGTATTTCCAGGCTTCTTTGGTGACTCTGATGGATGAAGGTCTCAAGTCAAGGGTACATCAATCCTAGGCGAACACTCATCCGAGTTCCGAGACAAGCAAGTTAATGACCAGAGCTATCGTTCAAGTGCTCTCAGGACATTCGTTGGTGAAAAGAACAAGAAAACATCAGACAGAGTTTGCAGCAGCGTTTGAACCGGCTGTCTTGCGAGCGTCAACTTGGTGTCATTACACACGAGATAGTAGAGCCGCGGCCAGCTATTATAAACAATTGACATTTACATTTACATTTGTTCTTTTGGACAGATTTGAAACTTTCTCCTAAACCCATCATGTAAGAGGGATGACGTCCCTCAACAATTACACAACCAGGGAAAGGGATGGGGAAGGTAGCAGGCAGGGCCATTTGACTGAAGGTAGCATCACGAAATTCACCTGACGGGACTAAGGAAAATCCTGGAAAACCACAGTCCGGATGGGCTGCGCCGGCCGAACCTCCCTATTGCGAACCAAAACTCTACCAACTGAGCTACAGTCGTTCGGTAGCCACTACTGACGCCTGGTATTATATAGGCTATGCATATTCAGATATTTTATCAGGATAAAATCTTTACCGTCAGAGCCCATCTCATCCCTTCGGAATATGTCTTCGCAAATGTTGAACGAAGTGGGTTCATAGTGGCCAAAGTGAAAGTGATTGGTGGTTGAGCCGATGGAGATTGTTTCTTAGGATGACAAGATCTACATGTCATGATTTCAGGCAATTCCACCAAGATCCAAGAATATCTTTATCTTCCAATGTTAGAAAAAAGTGGTCTGCTAGTAGTCAAAGAGTCAGTGATTGGTGTTTGCGCCTCAGGAGACTTTTTCTCAAGATGACAAGAAATACAACTTATCACGGTTTCAGGCAATTTCATCGAAATCCAAGAATATCGTTATCTTCAACTGTTACCGAAAAGTGGGCAAACGGTCAGTGATTGATGATTGTGCGCATTGAGACATTTTCTCAGGATGACAAGGTCTACAACATATGAGTAGCCCAGTTACAAACACGGCCAGGTCCATTTCTTTACGAAATGAGTTAGACATTTTTTCCCTTTATGCATCACTAAATCTCTTTCGTTACAAAAAACGGAGAGACGTGTTAAAAATGCATTTGAATTATACACTGGAAAAACGATCAGGGTCCGTTTTTTTAAAGTTGTGAGAAAAAAACGCATTTTAAAGCATAAGCACTTTCATTTAAAGTTATTTTTTGCTCAAGGTATGTCTTCGAACTCACGCAAATATGCTCAAAGCAAAAAATAACTTTAAATTCAAGTGTTTACTTAAAATGCGTTTTTTCTTACAACTTTCAAAACTGGGCCTTGATCGTTCTTCCCTTCATTTAAATACGTGGTTTCTTTGCAAAACTCGGCAGCTCCACAAGTGCTTAGTTTCAAACACAGCCAGGTACAGTGTAGCCAATCACGGTACAGTGTAGCTAATCAGTTTTATAGCACATAATTCGGTCAAAAACGAAGAAGAGGATCTGTGTGAGTGCAGCCAACAATGACGATGATTAAGATGAAGTTCTGGAAATTGTCAATTAATGATTTTTCTATAGAAAAGTAAAACATGTGCTAAAAGCACCCAAGTTACACCAATTAATCATATTTTCGTTCGGCGTCATCTACAATCGTTAGGGAGTGGTTAGGGAAGAATAGGGAGTTCATTATCTTGGTTAGGGAGTAAGCGACTACGTAGTGACGGCGCCAGAAAATGTGGGGGGCTAACTTCACACAGCCCCCCACCTTTACAATATTTAGTCGGCGTTGTCTGCAATCGTTACGGAATCGTTTGGGAGCAATAGGGAGTACATTAATTTCGTTAGGGGTGATGGATAACTTGGTGACGGCGCCAACAAATATGGCGAAATTGTGAAATTACCCCCCAAGATATCACAATAAATGAAAGTTTGTGACGGCATTATCTGCAATGGTTAGGGAGGAATAGGAGTACATTATTTTTGTTAGGGGGTGAAGGATAACTTGGAAACGGCGCCAGCAAAAGTGTGAATTTAACTCCCCAAGGTACCCCGATTAATCAAAATTTCGGTCGGAATTGTCTACAGTTGTTTGCGAGTCTTTAGGGAGGAATAGGGAGTACATTCTTTTCGTTAGAGAGTAAGCGTTAAAGTGGTGACGGAGCCAGCAAATGTGGGGGGGCTAACTTCACACAGGTCCCACACCTATACAATATGTAGTCGGCGTTGTCTGCAATCGTTAGGGAGTCGTTAGGGACGAATAGGGAGTACATTATTTTCGTTAGGGAGTGAGGGATAACTTGGTGATGGTGCCAGTAAATATGGCCAAAGTTTGAAGTTAGCCCCTCAAGATACTGCTATTAATCATATTTTCAGTCGCGTCGTCTGCAAACGTTAGGGAGTCATTATTGAGGAATAGGGAGTACTTATTTTCGTTAGGAGTGATGGATAACTTGGTGGCGTCGCCAGCAAATATGGCCAATGTTTGAAGTTAGCCCCAATGGTACCCCAATAACTGAAATTTTGGGTCGGCGTTGTCTGCAATCGTTAGGAATGAATAGGGAGTACATTACACCTTTTCACAAAAGGCAAATGTATTTTGATCTTTGTTTCCACCGTCAAAGCCTTCCTTATTTGAAGAAATAAAGATTTTGAGTAACACTGATCGGCGTGAGAATCCTCCCTGAGAAAAAAAAGTAGGTACACTTTATAAAATTTGGGCCACCTATTACGAATCTGTTTTCTAAAAGTTTACAGGACATATCGTGTTTGGGACTAATTTTCGGGTAGTTACCACAACAATATGTATAGTTACCACAACAATACTGTATGGTAGCCTAAGTCAGGTTCTAAAAATGTATATAATTGTCGTAACTATAATGTGGTCAGAAATAATTACCCCATTGGTAATTCAACTATGCATTGTTGTATAATTAGCCATATTACTAACAGAAAATATTGCTAATTTAACTTTAAACTTACGTTTTACCATAAAATATTGTTCACAGTATTGTAAGTATGACAATACACCTATCCACGTGAATTGTCATAATGAAAATATATGATTAGCGATAGTTGTAATATTTGTAACCCATAGTATTGCTGTCCCAATTTCAATTATGAAAAATAGGATTTTATGGTTACTCCAACCATATTCTTTTAGTGAATAAATAAGTCGTCAACGGTAGCCACTAACAAAAGAATCCGAATGTATTGTATTCACAAACAATGTTCGGGATTCGCAGAAGGAGTATCGTAACAATGACTATCAGATAAAAGATAAAAAAATATCCTCTCCTCTTTCTATTAAATGGGTACTTTAAACAGATGACAAGAAATTTCAGTTTGAGAAGAGAAAAGCTAGTCCCAATTTTTTTCGATTAAATAAAGATGTTTAGTCGGCAACGTTGAATTTCTAGTCACAACAAGCGACTCGCGACCGACAAATTTAACACTACCTTCAATCATTTTGGACTTTTAAATGACAATTTGGGAGTACTTTTTTATTTAGCGGTGAATCATAATCTGCTGAAGACCCCAGCAAATATGGATGCTAAATTAACTCAGTCCTCATACATTTAGTTTTGATCTGAAATCAACCAAATGTGGAAAGGAAATTATAATTTCTAAGCACATTATTTGCGTTCTGTATCTGAGAATGAAAGCTGCATTTGTGACGGCAGCGGCGAATTAAGTTAGTTATTTCACAAACTTTAGTTACGTATTTAATTTCGAGTTGATTCAAACATCAATCGTTTAGAATAATATTGTCATGTTTTTCTGTTGACACAGGAAGCATAGGTGATCTTCCTAATGTTGAAAAGAAAATTATAAAAGCTTTTATCTAAACAAGGACAGAATTAAACAGAAAATTTATAGATTTTCTCCAGGAATTAAAAAAAAATCTTAGGAAATTATTTAATATAGCCAGCGTATTATTGAGCAGCAAACTCAGATTTCAATCAGTAATACGTCGCTTTAAATTTAATCTTAATCACAATAATGGGCAAATTTGTAAATAATTAAAATATAGTAAATAACTACGAGGTAGTTGAATTGATTTTGCACTAGCTGTTAAGTGAAAAAGCTATCTGAAGAATGCTGGGTACGTTTATAGCATATTAAAACGTATTCAAACTAAAAAGAGGAAGATATGAACTACGAACAGAAGGTAAAAATTTGAAAATGCATCGCATTACGTATAGCTGTTTTCACGTCGCATTACTGAACTCACTGGAAATATATTCAGAGTTGCAGTTGCTTCTCTAGAAACTGTGGCCAACAATAGTAATAATAAAAGTAGGGAAATCTTGATGTAGAACGTGCCAAATTTAATGGTCAGCCTTGTCACTAGCCTTGATTAGCAGTGCACATACGATTCTTGTCGTATAACTATTTTTAAAATCATAGCGTGTATTTTCCTTAAGTCTGCTTTACAGATATTTGAAGACATTTCTATACTTCACTAATTTTTCAAATACTTAAGTTGTTCTTTACACACCACCCATCATTTATTTGTTTGTTAGAAGTTAGTACGGATACAGCACACGCCATTTTACAGCGTTCTTGTAACAAAGTGAAATAACATTAAAAATAATAACAACAAAGAATTATGTAATAGGAAATAAGATCATTTTTTTAACATTATTCTGGATTCATATAACAAGCCTTTCCAAATTTACTTTTATTGAGGCAGAAATCTGGTGGCAAAGAAAGAGTAGTAAAAATGTTATAATCTGTATACAAGAGAGCGCTGGAACAAACACAATATCGGTTTTAAGAGCTATAAATGATGTGAACGAGAATTTTGTCTGGGTACTCTTAGGTTAAAATGTGGAAGAAGGTCGTTGGTCCTGAGTGTGCCTTGCATTATTTTATAATTAAATTTTAAGTCATTTAGTTTTCTTCGTGTGTCTATGTTTTTTAAGTCAAGAGAGTTCAAAATGTCTACGTTAAATTTGTGTTGCAGGTTGGGTATCCTGCGGGTTGGATAAATAACTTTTGGACTTTGTGCAATTTAGTTGATTTCACAAGACATAGACCAGATAGATGAACAGTATTCAATAGTATTAAGTACACAAATGAGAAAATATGACCAAAGAGATCTGAAATCTTTAATATCGGTAAACCTGTAGAGAAGTTCAAGAAGTTTGAGTGCTTTAGAAGCTACGAATTCAATGTGAGGAGTAAAATTGAGTTTTTCATCAAATATGATACCCAGATCTTTGTAATGGTTTTTCCCATGGTATATTAGATGAGGCTAATGTGTACGTACATTTTGTGTTATGGGGTTTGAGTGAGAAACGCAATTCAGCAGTTTTGCAAGGATTGACTTTCAGTAACCAATTATTGCACCACCTTTCAACATAATTTATAGCGACTTGAAGGAATAAAGTAACTTCTTTAGATTTAATTCTTTTAAAAATTTTGCAGTCAACAGCGTAAAGAACTGCATGTCTATAACTTATTTTCCTTAGTTTCTGCTTTATGACAGAAGATGAACAATCTTGATTATACATTTTACTCACAACAATCTTCTCTCGTTACTCTCTATTGGGATATTATTTAAGAGACACTCTGTCTAAGTCACTAAGCAATGTTATAATTAGTTCATTGCAAATGTATCTTTGCCCAATACATTTTTGAATCTTAAACAAATACATTTAAATGTTTCCAGGATTGCGGTCGTTTCTGAATCGTTAGTCCGTTTAAGAGTAGAAACTGTGGGCAACAAAAAGTACACAAATTGTGATGTAGAACGTACCTACTTTAATGGTCACCCCTGTCATTGACTTTGATTACCAGTACACATACGATTCTTGTCGTATTAAACTTGTTACAATAATAATATGTACTTTCGTTAAATCTCTTTTACAGATATGGACAATCATTACTACACTACACTAAATTAATCTAATACTCAGGGTGTTCTCTATACACCAACAAACATGTTTTTTTAAACTTATTTTTGTACTTCCTGTTTTATGACAAAAGATGAGCAATCTTGGTTATAGTAGTAATTAAATATATTGACCTATACCTTTTATTCATAGCAGTTACAATTACATTATAACCTGTGTATCTACTGGTCAATTTAATTTGGAGTGCATGTGTTCTTGGCGGACAACTATCTAATTATCATATCAACAGGCAGTTGCAGTTGACGATGAGCGTGGTAACCCTAGGTGTGTCGTAGTATATTTTGGGAATTATACAAGGCATGAAGTTCTTTGTTATGTAGTTTTCTTCACTCTTCTGCTTAATAATCGAGTTTCGAACGGAGCCTAATAATAATAATAATATACTACTATTACTACTACTAATAATAATAATATGAAAAGGAATGCAAACGTTGTATTGTATTTTACTGCCCAGCGTTTAGAAACTAATTTTGAAAGTGAGGGAATTGGAATTGGAGACCGTTATTCTGGTTGCAATATTCCTTTACAATCACTTCCAAACAGAGGAATATAATAATATCACGCTAATTAAAAGCCAAATTTGCTTCCTTGTTTCCAGATCTACCCCGCAAAGAACAAATGAAATGTTCGTATTATTATCCTTTACTTTTCTACTTTCCTGAAACTATTAGCGCATGATATTTCGCATCGGAAACACTGCTCCGCGAACGAGTCATATTTGTATACACGCCTGTATTGGAGATAGCAACACCATTAGACCTGCACTCGTAAACTACTAGTAAGACATCCCATTAGGTAAACACAATTTCATACTAGCTATTAAAAGGAAAAACATCCTACTTGATGTAGTTTTAGGTTTCATGACTTATGCCTTTATATGTATGGCTGCATGTGGCACAACAGTCTTATTTTTGCAAATAATTACATTCTGAACCAAGTCGCTATAAATCTCCCAATAACCGCCAAGGTGTCTACAAGCTACAGCGTAATGTCCTGGTGTGTAAAAATAATTCCTGCTAAAATTATGTTATTATCATTAACATGAATTCCTCCAGGAAAGTCACATAATTGATATGGTTCATCTGTAGTGGCTATTATACATTTTCTTATATCTAGTTTTATCAACAAACGTTCCTCAAGATGAACTTCTTCCGTTCGCCTCCCTAAACATCGTAGACTTCTGCACATCGTATTCTTCAATCCAGTAGACGAAATAATTGCTTCACGCAAGTGTGTAATTCCATGCTGTATTAGAGGATATTGATTAACAGTAATACATGCTTCTTTGTTTGTCGTTGGTAAGCCACATTCGCCAGAAAACGTGGATGTTCGTGTCAAACTACGATTTTAAATAGTTTCTTCCAAAGAGTTGATACGTTTCAAGTTGCATCTACACTATGAACACCATACGCTTTGTTGTACCCACTTCCAAAGTGACTTTTAAGAACCATTGCACAATCTTCACACAGTTTGTTGTACTCACTCTTCTACTGTTCATGTAGATTGGTTGAGTTTTCTTACAATTTTCAACGTAAAGTTTGTTGATTCTGATACAAACCTATTGTACCGGTATCTGTTGGTCAGACTTGTTGCCGTGAACAGTACTTGAACTATAGAGTCAAAGGCACAGGTATTTTGTATACGATATGTTTTTTTTAAGGTAACAATTTTACACATGTTGGCATTCATAAGAATACTGAATTTTTTCTTTGTGATTGTGTTTAGTTCTTTAATTTCAGGAAACGGGGAGAAGTATCTCCTTTTCTTAGTTGTCTCATTCGTTTTACAATGTTTGGACGCTGTTTAGTTTTATTTGATGCCTCGCTGTTATTGGATTCTGGCACCTCTTGGAATATTTTGCCTGAAGTTTGTTTACCAGATATAATTTTCCCTTTCCAGTTTTCAACTTCACCCATTTCATCTTCAGTGAATGTTTCGTTGTTAGTGTTTTTCTTCTTATTTTAAATAGTGGACAGATGACAATTTGCATTTGCTAATTTCACTGAACCTTCCAGGGCTTTAATATGAATATGCAAAAAAATATCCACTTGAAGAGGTCTTGAAGAGGATTTTTTAATATCAGTTGTTTCAACTCTGCAAAATCACTTTCAACCCTTGCAGAACTTACCCGTTGATTCTTCAATTGAAAAGTACGTGCCATTACACTTGTCCGTATTGGAAATTCCTTTGACAAACTAAGGAGTTTTGAGGCAAATTTTGTGTTATAGAATGTATTTAGTCGTGCATCGGAAGTGTTCTCATTAAACTCACTTACCTTGTTTGTTAGTGTCTCTAACCATTGGATAATCACATCATTGTCCTCAATTATCTAATGCTCTTTATCTGTGCAAGTTTCTGCAATATCGACTTTTTGTCTAGTATCTTCTTCTGAAACGGAATTGCTAGGCAGTACTTCATTATCTTGCAAAACTTTGGTTTCTAAAGGAATTCTTGCAGTTTCTGCTGGCATTGTATCATTTGTCGTGCTCTTACCGTCAAATTCATGGGTGGCTACTATTAGAGTCCATTCAAGAATATCTTCAAATACCTGAAATGGGTTAGACTTTATCAATAATGCTACACACCTTACGTAAAAATTCTTTACTCTGTGATGATTTTCCTTAAGACATTTCCATTGATATACCATCTTTGTAATATGAGCAACATGGACTCTAATCATGGTATACGGAACCTGGCTTGTCTTGTTCGTTAATACATAAAAGCAGTCGCGAATATATTGTTTTAAGGACATAGAGTTTTCATTGCCAAACTAAGTGCATGTAACAACGCACATGAATAATCATATGCCGTTTCCCTTGGTTTGGGTGCTCCTGCTCTTAAGCATTCTTTTAACCAATACCCTATGCTATTGGTTAGGGTTTCCAAAATAATCTATCACGATTTCATAAAGAAATATATATTTACCTTCATGCTTAATTTTTTGAGCCAAACCTCCAGTGGTATCAACACTTATCTGGGTAGAGAACTTGGATTTTTGGCAGTATTTTTTGTATATATACAACTGACCGGGTGTCCAATAGTGCTCACGGAATTTGTCTAGAAAAACTTCATGTACACCCAAAGAACTTTCCATATTTTAAATTTCTGATGGTAATTGCAGGATCTTTATCCTCCGAACTGCTTACCCCTAAAGCTTTATCTAATGTTTCCTGTTTGGCTTTCCTCAGTATGGATGAGGAGTAGTTTGGTGGTTCCTTTTCATTATTGGTTAAAACCATTTCCTTCTCTAGCTACTTGCTCCGTGTAACAAAATTTCCTCTCCAATCATGTATCTTTTATCGCCCTTTAAATTACAACTAACAGGATAATGATCCTTCTCATTTGTATCCTCAGTTACAACTGTAAGCTTTGCATCCTCTCCATCACCAGGTCTTCGTTTTTATCATAAGTAGGTTGTAAATATTGCCTTACAATCATCATCTTTACACACGCCATGCATTATTATGACGAACTTACTTTCTTCTGAAGCATGCACCTTGGCTCTTTTAAAGGCGTATGCACAAGGTAGCCGATGTTGTCTCCAAAATTCGTCAGCTATAATGTTGGACCACCCGCCAGGGCGAAGCACTGCATAACGTCTCTTTGTTAGTCCCATTTTTTCCATAAATCATGTCTTATGAAAAGTTCGTACTTTTTCACGGAACCTCATGAAAATGAACAGCTTGTATCACTAGAACTTGTCTCAAATGAGCTTTCATCGCGTGACGCTCCTGAGGAAGTCCATATATCTCCTGTAATTATTTGGTCACTAGTTGCAGACAAGGTATATTCGCTACTTTACGAAGAGCATAAAATAATCCTCTTCTATCTTCTCTGAAAGTCTTATACCGGTAAATGCTATGAACTTGGATTTTATAGCAACAAACCTTTGATATCTCAATCCATATTTCATCGCAATATGGGGATTTCAAAGATTCATCAGTTTCTATCAATTAATCACAATATCGTTTCAATATATTAAGGTACTCTTTATCTCACACTTTTGGTTGTGGAGGCATCTGAAATTGACAGAATTGGAAAATGGTAAATATCAGGGTGAATTTTTTTATTATCATTGTTTACATATATCACTAATTAAATCAATATGAAAAATGATTTTCGAGCCATAACGCAGAAACAGTACTTCATATCAAAAGGATTTTTGGTACTCCAAATATGGCTTGAACCATCTACAACATTTGAAGCCCCGCGTTCCATAACAGCACAAGTCCACATTTTATCATTTTATGAGTTATATAGTATATCGCTGTAATCGTCTAGTTGAGCTCTATCGTTTGACATTCAAAACAACACAAGTTCCCGTATCTGCCGCATGTTACTGACGTGTTGAGTTTCATTAGCTTACAAGTCCATGGACCTGTGTTGTTCTGCAAAGCAAAAAGAGTTAATTAAACGTAAGCAGGATGTTGTAGACACACCTGAAGATTAGATACAAATCATACAAAATGCATCAAGAAATATTAATGTGATTAAAGTGGAACAGAGTATGATTAAAGATTTTTAAGGCTGTTTTTTCTAAAGTTAAATAACCGTCTCTACTTACTCAAAAACAAGACAAATGGAAAGTGACATTTTCTAAAATAATTGAATACAGATCAAAAACCATAACTGCAAGCAAGACATCAAGAGGCTTAGTTACAGAAGCATTCATGATGACAAGGAAGGCAAAATTTGATGAAAAAAACTTGGAGAGAGTTGGAATTCCCCTGAAAGCTGCTAAAGCCAGGGATATTGAAAAATACCGGTCCTCAATTTTACCTGCAGAGCAACCTTACTTTGAGAGACTTCTGGACCAGTATGGTAAATATCAGACTCCCAGTGCTGAGGAATCAGGAAGTGAAGTGTGGGATTCTGATTAATTGAAGGAAAGATATGAGTAAACTAAATTTGTTTGTTGTATTACATTGTTGTGAAAATAGAGACTGGGTTTATGCACAGTGACTCTTGTTTGTTTCATTTCCCGACATTATTGCTTAAAAGTAAGTATATCCCTTTTTCAAATCAGAGTTATAGTATCTGAAACCAATGTAACAGACTAATGAGTTCCATAATAACACAAGTCCAGTATTTTCATTATTTTATTATAGACAAATTACTTGCAATACTTTTTATTTTAATACTTAGTGACATTTGTAATTCAGTAAAGTGTAACTATGAAAACAATATCATTTCCAAGTACAAATTTCCAAGACATATTCAGTTTTTATTGATTTTCTCAATATCTATTCCGCTCGACTTGTGAGGTTATGGAAGTCGCGGCTTCATTTATTGTTCTTGGACGTTTGCTGACGGCATGCTGATTATGCATAGGAGATAGTTATAGGTTGGAGGGCTGCAGGTGCAAATAAATCACTATTAATGTACAGGCCACTCGAGTACATTTCTTTAGCAATTAAATCGTTTGATTGTAGTGCCCCTAAGCGTTTACAAATAAATTAGATCATAAGCAATCAACTAATCAATAATAGTTAATTACTTGTATAACAACCTAAATAATAATAATTTATTGTATTCTAAAGACATAATTCATAAATAAATTACCATAACAGCTTAATCCTAGGAAAGTATGACATTTTAGTGCCACTGGTAAGAAAGGTATAAACAAAAGTGAGTTAACTCTCATCAGCGACCCCAGATAAGAAACAAAAAATAAAATTGTATTGGTGTTTAACAAAAAGTGGGGTAAGCAAAAACACACAGGTACATTTTAGAAAAAAAAATATTTTTAATACCTGAATTAATAGCTGCATCGAATAATTCAAAGTAATTTTCTCATACAAGTACTTAGCTCTTTCTAATACTTTCTTGATAAAATTATTTTGCTTGATTCACCATCGCTCTCCAGTAAGGTCTTGATAAGAAGAAAACTTTTTTTTATCTAAAAATGGACTTGTGTGTCTGTGCTTGTTTGCTCCTCCATTGATTTATTGTAATTTAAATACTTTTAGTGAAAATTTAAAAAAATCATAAGCTTGTACCAACTATTTAAGAATTCAACTTACTTCGTAAAACGCACTAGGTTATTATGATTATTTTTACTGCTTAAGTTCGTACTTCTTTCCAAGTCTTGAAGTTAACGCTAACTTTTTTTTAGCTTCCAGGATTAATTTAAATAGAACACAGCTTTCAAGCTAAAGTTATTACCTGAGTAAAAACTTTTTCTGGGGTCAAATCACAGGCAGGCAAGGGAGAGGGATCCGTTCGATCCCAGTAAACCCATCTCCAACTTTTGAGGAAGAAAATATGGTCACAGTAGTAATAAGTTATTTGCTAGTGTTTTTAATTGTAATGAATTGAGACGTGAAGCTGGTAAGTATTAGCAATAGACGGGCAACCCTGCTCTCTACTCATAAAATTAGCGGGAGGTATAGACTTCAAGCAGCGAAGAACCAGAAACCCTTCGCGAAAAGCAAATTCCTTAGCCTAGCATTGAAATGAGCTTTGGACTCATGTCCATGTTCCATTACACAGACATTTTGAAAGTAACAAAATTGAGCGTGGCATATCCCCGTAACATGGAATGTAGTAAAAACAAACTGACGTGCTGGCCGGGTGGCCGAGTTGTCTGCGGAGATAAGCCATCGGCTCGAAGGCCCCGGGTTCGAGTCCCGGAAGGGGCATGGGTGTGGATTTTAACAGCTGAAGGCGAATTGTGACGTGCCGAAGTCCAAAGTTACTAGACTGGCCCATATAAGAATAAAGTTTACGAACGTTTATAACAAAATTACGTTTTCTAAACCTAAATTCCTGGAATTATTCAGGATAAAATCACAATTCAATGTCTGTACTGTTATATTCCGCAGCTCGATTTGTTTCAGTGTAATTTAAAATTTATATCCGCAGTTCTTACGCTGGGTTTCGTGGGCCTCCAGGGATCGCAACATCCTCACAGGGAGTCCGCGAACCCTGGAAGGAAAGTTATTATGTTTTGCATTTAAAACGAATTGAAAGAAAATAAAATGATAAAACATATCTGCTTCGCTGTTGTACATTAACATATTTACAACATGCCCGCCAATGAGATCATATCGAATCACACCTTGATTTTTTTCTGAAATAATCTACGTCGTATAGAATGACTGTATACAGAAACTAGCTGCTAGTTTCAACTGCATGTACCCAATATGAAGGGCCGACCGGCTGGCGTGCGGTCTAGGACGTTAGTCCCACGAATTGAAGGCCCCGGGATCAAGTCCCGGAAAAGTCATGGGTGTCTTTTACCTAGGGCATAATCTATCGTGGCGGGCTGAAGTCAACAGTTACTAGACTGGCCCATGCAATATAAAGTTTACCAAAGTTTTACCGATATCAAGGTTGCAATATTGCGTTCAAAGTGTACGTTCCAGATGGATGTAAGGCCAGACGGATGATGATAGGATTACTTGTTGGAATGGAGAAAGTAGGAGGAAAGGAGAGAACCCCGAGAAAACGCACACATACACTGTTTGTCGCTGGATATCACTGTCGGTAAAGTTGGTACCATTGCTGCATACATAAGGAGGCTCTATTTCCTAATATCAGAAAAAATGAACCAGATCTAACATAAATCAGTCGAAATTAACACATTTACAAATGGAAAATGACTTAATTAGATACTTTTTAACAACTTTGCAAAGATAGAGGGTACACCACTGACGTTCCTGGTTTATAAACTTAGCATCAAGAGCGGATCCAGAGGGGGGAGGGGGGCGATCGTCCCCCCCGAATAAGATACTTTTTATTTTAAATATAAAACCCATTCCAGAGTTGGAGCTCTAGATTTTTTCAACTTTGTATCATAAATGTAAAATAAAACCTAAAATATGTAGGTCTTAATTTTGTACGTTGCAGAAGCCAAATCAAGCAATGTATCTAAAAAAATTACTTGCATTGGCGTTCTTGTCCACAAAATGTCCACCTTTGAAAGCGCAGTTGGCCTTTTCTGTTCTTTATTTTCAAGATGCGATATTTTGCGCTCTCATCTCCGTACTCAAAACCGATCTCTGCTTCTTGTTAACAATTGATAGCCAAACAATAAGCTATAGACCCTATCTGTCGGCAAGTGTTTGTCAATATTCCTGTTTTAGAAATCAGCAGATGCATTTCGGAAGGTGCTTTCCCCCAGCTGTGGAAGCAAGCTAATATAGTTCCTATTAATAAGTCAGGTGATAAAACTAATACCTCCTCGTATAGACCAATCTCTCTGCTTTCGCCTTTGTAGTAGACAAGTAATTTTGCTAACTTCTACGGTACCACTGTTACAACGTTTTTCGTATCTGCTGAAAAAAATAATGGACTTCGGCCTTCATATACTCACGTCTTCAAGGAATAATGACTTACTGTATTTATAGTTGAAGATGGAAGCAACGATAAAAAAATTGCAATGTTGCCATCATCGTGCCTATCATTAGCAAACCTTTGTTTCCACTGACAAGGAATTGTCTGGAGGACACATTTCTTATCGCACTACATTTGAAAAATGTAAAGGAGAAGTTCGGTGAATATTTTCCTATTCCTCATGCAAGAAGGCTTTATGTAGAGATCCATTATCAGTTAAAAGAATGAGATGAATCACAGCAGCAGAGGAAGACAAACTCATAGATATATCTACGAATGGTGGACTGAAATTGGACATGGAAGAGTGAAGAACAATCCCTTTTAAATTTGGAACTCATAAAAAAGATACTATCAGGAACTATCGAAAGTATTGATACTTTTCGTAACGACACACTTATGCAAAAAAATCATTCTCTGCTGTCGTATATCTTGAAAGTAAGTATAGAATTGGTTGATAAACGGTCGGAACTCAGGATACATGTTGCAGAGATCAAGCACGATAGAACGACGCTGATGAGTGAAATGTAGGTCCAGCCTTCTTATTAATAATGCTCACTTTGTCCATCCAATTTGTGGTGAATAATTTGAAATTTTGTACAAATTATCATATATTTTGTCAATTTCTAACTTTCATTTTTATGTGAAGTTTTGTCTAAATATGTCGTATTAACTATTTCATGTACGCATACTTGTAGTTTCAGTTTATTTGGCAAAAAGTAAAAACAATAATTTTATTTTTGTATGGAATCATTCCAAAAAAATACTCCCTAATAGTAAATATCATAACAATCATATTAACATAATAAATATTTGAAGCTGTTTAGGGTGTTAACATCTTAGTGTTCCGTGGACACAAAATATTCAAAGGGAGTCCGTAGTAAAGTTTAAAAACCACTGATTCAGATATTATATATTTAATGGTAAGTAAATTTTCGTATACTTCGTTTCATTTTAATTGTTTTTCATTGGGACATACAAATTTTACCATAAACACAGAAACTACAATGTTTATAATTTACAACCATAGCGCAGTTAATAGAATGACGTATTCGGGGAGTCCTGCACAAGCGGTTGACCATTATCTTAGGCCAAGCACGACCTTTTTAACAACCTTTCACGCAGTAATTTCGCCAGATCTCCCTCCTGTGGGGGGTGTTTATCCCCCAAAGTCTCGACAACACCCACCAACTTAATTTTTTTGCTGGGTGTTGATGTTATTATCGTGTAAGTCGAAGTCAACTTGCTGTATAGTTGACTTGACTCGCAGTGAAAGTAGATCTGAAAAGTAATAATCGTATGTGAAATTAGACGGAGTGGACTGGCTATGAATCAACGTGTAATTAAATTATAAGTATAACAAAGATTAATATTATAGTCCTAGTTAGAAGAATTGGAGATAAAATAAACTTAAATGGTGCCTGTGAGCATGCAAACTGGTTTAGGTAGCTACTTGCGGTTGGGATTGAATTGTGTTATCCCTAATGCCTGGCGTTTGTAAGTCTTGTAACTCTATATCATTTGATGTTGTTGGTTCTGGTTTACTTGTTGTACTGCAGCGGTAGTACAAATACCAGATAAAAGTTGTTAAAATCGTAAGAAGTTGGCTTGATACGATGAAAAGAATGGCGATTAATGAAAGATTTTTAAATAAAACTATGTATTCAAATTACTCTCAATTTTGGAGGTTGTATGTTATAGTTTAAATAATGTGTATACGTTGTTGAAGTTGATAGAAGTGTTGTTGGGTTGAACTTAACAAATCATAAAGAGAGAAAAAACAAAACACAACGGGATTCTTTATTTTTCTTATTTAACATCCAGTAAAGGGAAAGGAAAAATAGAGAGTAAGAATAGTACTATAGTAGTGCGCGAAAACGTGATGTTTTGCTGTCGTGCTGTAAAGAGGTTCAAGAAAATTAAAGTGAAGATGAAGAGATAGTTGATATGTGTCGAGAGGTGTAGCCTCTGTATTATGATGCTACTACACGTAATGTCATAAGTGGTAATAATAGGAAGTAAATAAAATACTAAAGACATTAAGTGACCAAGAATATTCTAGATTTATTATATATTTTTCTTGAAGAGAGAGAGATACATTTCCTAATTACGAAACTAAATAAAGAATTTCTGATGATGTTTCCTATGAATTCATCTAAAGTATATACTTATATTATGATGTTAAAAAATATTCGATGATTTTCGTTCTTATGAAAACTAATAGCCCCAAAGGTTTACATTGAATTATCGAAGTTTGCTTACAGGCTTTTTTTAAATGGACTTCTTGTATTTGTAGTCTTTGGTTTCATCATTGGCACTCTATATGCAAGTGATGAAACATCTTGCAGCTCACTATCAATAAATATTGTACTTAAAATATAAACGAAATATTTCTGAAAAAAATTCAATGTCATATTTCTTGAAGAAATAAACATAAAATATATTTGTATTTGATATTCTTTAATATTTCATATTTGGCATTAATTGTGTCACAGAATATGCTACTATATTCTTCTTTGAAACTTTTAATTCGCAAAAATACCATTTATATAGCGCTAATAAAATTAATTCGATGTCTAGCATTGTATTGTGTGAAATATAATTGTAAGGAAACTGAATAGCAGATTAACTGCTGTGACTTGTGGTAATCGATCTATCTTAATCCTATAAGTTCTCATATTCGCTTGGCGAGATATGTACTATATAAACTACGATTACTATAGTTCTTGAGTTTTCCACAAATGTACCTAATATACGATCTTATGTGCGTGAGTAAGATTTGAACTTTAAACGTGCTAATGTTTGCAATATATCACGCTTATAAACTGTCAAACCGTGTTACATAAGTGTGTAACATTAAGACATCCCTTCCTCTAACGAGCAGATTTTCAGAGCTTGTCATAATGTCGTCATTAATGTAAAACTGCGTTATAACACCGCCTAGCTATAAGTTCAAATATCTTGAGGTAAATTCAATTAAGTTAACAAATCTCGTGCATAATGGGTGAAATAGATATTTGCTTTCAAATTAATCTTGCTTTTCTTATGTTATATCTTAAGATGAGTAACATCGAAAAGTCTTTGGTATGTTTGGCCTCTCGTGGTACGAAATTCAACAATGTATGTGTTTTCGTCTTGATTGGAAATTACTCTACCTGGAACGTCGTAACATTCTGTTAGTAATCGACTAGTGCTTAGAAAATGTAAAAAATTGTGAATCAAAACAAATTGACCTGGCGAAAATTGACCTGGTTTGTGCTTTTGCAACATTCAAGTTTTGTGTACTTGGAATCTTTCCCCTAAATTCTGCTATGCGATGCCTCTATGATTATTCATTAGCTTTAGTCATTGTTGGTGGGTTGGAATGGTGTAACTAGCTTCCAAAAGTAATTCAAAAAACAATTTTGCTTGATTTCCATTTAGTAACAAGAATGGTGATTCTCGTAAAGTTGTATGGGTATGGATGTTTCAATAGAAGACGGTAAGAGACAAAAATTCGTTCTAACGTTTGGGGTTAGTTCTAACAACTGCTCGAAGAGCGGATTTGAGAGCTTGAATATTTCTCTCAACGGCACCTATCATGCAATGTTGTTAAGGTTCACAAATTGAGTAGAAATACCAAGTTTGTTACAGTATTCTATAAACTTGTGTGGTGTGACTTACGTGTTTATCCAAATAAATCAGAAGCGGCGCTCCGTATTTTGCCAGTATGTATTGTTCCATAAATTTTATAAGAATATTGGAGTATAAAGTGCGAACTGCCTTGGCGATCATAAAAGGAGTTGAATTTTCAAAACATATTATGATAAACCGATTTTTGGAAACCGTTTCATTGAGTTTTTTTAAATTCATCTATGTACATACTGTAAATTGTTCTGGTTTTGGATAGGTTTGAGGTAATGGAATAAGGTTTTTTTAATTTTGCTCTCTGGCAGCCTAAACAGTTATCAATTGTATTTTTATGTATCGTATCATATATGCAATGTATACCCTTATGAAGAACATATTAAATATTCTGGTAAAACCTTGATGTGTGGGTTCACGGAGAAATACAAAAACGTTATCTTGAATCTCTTTTGGAATACATATAAAGTCTTTTGTAATATTAGGAAATTTATGGATGCGATACAACTTGTTGTCTGAGCGTTAATGATTTAGACGGTTTATCAAATTTGAGGGATGGGATGGTAATTTCACCCAACAAATATCTGTAAAAATCTCCCAAATGAATATTATTTTTCTGTAATTCCGGTAGATGTTTAAAATTTATTATTGGTAGTGCATTTTTCCATAGTTCAGCAACTGAACATGATAAATGGATGTCGGTCTCCTGTTCTACACTGTTTTCACGATGTTGTGAATTGTCTGCGTGATCCAGCAATACTGGTTGTTGTTTATTCAGATCTACAGGATTTGTAAAAATTGTTGGTTCATTTTTGCTATCAGTTGGAAAGTGAACGTGATCCCTTTTGACTTTACAATTGCTCTTCGTGCAAAATTGTGCCAATACCGTTGGCGTATTTTGAGTATGACTGGTATGAGCTGTAGATGGCTCTGATACATTGCACGGTATGGAAGTGTGCTGTTTTTAGTGCAATTCGTTGTCTCTTTTTATGTTGTGCGGTCATCTTTGTGGATTTGATCGCAGTTATTTTGAGACATGTCATTATAGCATATAACTGGCTCTGCGCGTTTACCTTTGCTAGGAATCAGTTTTAAGTCGTAGTCAAACTTTGAGATGCGTGAAAGTATTCTCTCAACACGCGTTCAACGCTGAAGTGTACGATTGTGAAAAGACACTATGCGTGAATCTGTTAATAATTGAAACTTTTCCCCTAGTAGATAGAAACTGAAGTTTTTAATTCCTCAGCCAAAGCAAGAAGTTCAAGAAGGTTAATGGGCTTCGTTCTGTCAGATTGAGGTATACGTTTAAAAAATACTTCTACTGGTCTCCAAATTGAGTCTATATTAGGGTCTTTGTCAGCATCGCATTGCTTCAGGACTGCACCATAGTTCTGGAAACTACTGTCAGTAAAACGTCTTGTGATTTCTTGTACTCTAAATTGGAGAAGGATTGGAGCTGATGTTATTGCTTTCTTCAAATGTTCAAACGCTAATTGATGTTTTTGTCATATGAATTTAGAATTGTTACGTAAAGGTTCATATAGACAGGCTGAAGTTTCTGCAAAGTTTGGTGTATATTTTCTACAATACGTACATAAAGACAAATGAACGTATTGTTTCACTGAATTTGGGACTTCGAAATTATGTTCTGCGTCGGTTACACGTGTAAATAGAAAGTGCCCAGCTTTAAACATGTGAAATCCAAATGCAAGAATGTGACGTTTCATAATTTTTTTTGTAATGAAAATTTCTGATACGCTGGAAAACAGTACGTATTAAATTAACCATTTCTTGTGGGTCATCACAAGTAATAATAACAAGATCTAAATAGCATGCTAACTTGGTACGATAAATGTCTGAAAGAATAGCTGGAGTTAGAAAATGCATAATAGAGTGGGTTTGAGCCATATCTAGCTGGAGTCAATTAAAATGGAACTGAAATTGGCCTTGCAGATTAAAAGATGTAAAGTTACGCTATTCTGGATGGAGTTTTACCTGATAGAAATCTTCCCTAAGGTTCATTTTAATATAGTAAATACGGCCTGATAAACGTGATACTATATGCGATACAGGTTCCAAACTTGTGTGGTGATGAATTAATGTTTCATTTAAAACTCTTAAATGAGGAAGCAGTTTAATACTCCTATCTCGTTTCAAAAGAAATATACTGGAGTTATTGTAAACCGAATTACAAGGAGCTATAATATTCTGCTTTAAAAGGACATTTAGGTGTTGATCTACAGGTTCTGGATGATGTCGACAAAAGAAACTACCTTCATTCTTTGTTAAAATCTGATCAGAGAAGTCTTTTACTGTACCTAAACGGGATTCATCTAAACAAAACAGTCTGCATAAGGATAGAAAAAATATAGATCTGATCTGTAATGTGTCCCTAAATAAAAAGGAAGATAGTTTTCTGTCTTTTTCGTAAATTAATACGTTCTTCTTCTGTCATGTTTACTTCTTCATCCCCGATTGTGTGAACTTTCATTCTGCCTCCAATATTTCACGAACATTTTCGGCTTTTACTAACATAGTATGACGTGGCAACACTATTTTCTGTTAAGTTGGGTTCATATGGCTACCCCAGAGGCGAAAGTGGTAGTCTTACCCAGTAGTTATCCGTTACCTTATTCAACTCCAAACTGGATGATATAGCTAGATTTCTAAGGGGCTTTGAAGATTTGGCAAAGCAAACGTACGAATTCTCCGATGATAAATGCAAACAACTGATACCAAGTTTATTCACAGCTAAAGACTGTGACCCTGTGGACGTCTTAATAGTAAAATATGTTTTGAATACCGAGATATATGAGGAATTCAAAAGAAGTTCCAGACGATACCTCACTTCAAGGGTCCTCGAGCTAAGACCGATGTAGTTGTTCGTTTAAGGGAAAGAACTCTACGTAAACGAGAAACTGTAACAAACTATGTACTTGACATGCAAAGCCTAATTATTAACACAAATCAAGAAATTCAGGAAGATTGGGCAATCAATATTATTACATCAGGTTTACGCCCTTATTACATTGAACGAGTAGGAACGAAACGATTCAATACAATTCCTGAGTTACTTGAAGAATTGGTCAAGATCGAAGCAGGTAGGTACCGTGTACAACAGAGAATACGGGCTACGCATAACGAACAGCGTAAACATAGAAACCTTAAGCGTTATCCTTCCATATCATCCCTTCCATCTGAAAATAGCACAGATGTTTCTTCAGAACCAGATTCAGATAGAGAAAAACATGTAAAACTTAACCATAAAACTAAGAAAGAACCAGTTCATGAAGAAGTGCAAACTCTTCACCCAAAAATAAACAAACTTAGTATGCAAGTACAAACAGGTACCAGGGCACCAAATACTAACAGAAAGTAAAATAAATGTTTTCAATACCGAAATTGGTATAATGGAGGCCAATCAAGACAATCCCAGTAAAACAATGCTCAACGGTCATATGGTCAACGTCAATCAAATAACAACTATAGACCATGGAGTAACTGTAGAAGAGGAAATCGCGCACGCAATCGTTATAGCTAAGCGAGTCCTCAATATCGAGTCCCACCACACCAACAACAGCAACCGTATAATAACCACTATTTTGTACAACAGGAACGTACATTTTACCCATCTCATCAGCAATACAATTATTCACCACAGAATCAAGGCCATAGTTACAATTACCAATAACCTAATACAGGTAGACATTCCGCGCCGCAGTCAAAACTGGGACAGACGAACAAATTGGAGATATAATTCCAGACGTCCTTCAAATTCAAGCGATAGGCAAAACGCGCCACAAATATACCAATCTTACGTAACAACATGTACGCTTCCAAATCATAATAACTTTGACTATCTTGTATCCGAACAAGAAAATTTAAACAAAAACAGTAGTTTACGCGAAGAAAACTGCTGCAAATTGGCAACAGCCATATACAAAACAAATTCGTACTGACTTTTTCATAACCAATTCCATCCCAAAAGTTAGCATGGAATATACAGGTATAAAACACGATGCAGTAATAGAAACGGCGTCTGAACTAAATCTAATATGTAAAAGTATTATTAAAAATAAGAAATTGATATGCTATGGTAAACCTCATGTTTCAGGTGTAACTCAATACCTTATTACGCTTCAAGAATATTTCATTCTTCCAATTCGGATAGCGAGAAACACATTCAAAATAAAAGTTTGGCTAATTTCCAACCAAAATACAACTATGAACTCAGTTTATTCAGGATCATAATTCGTACATAGATTATTATCAGTCACGTACATTTACGATTCAAAATTTCAAAAAGTTGCCACGTACAATAAAGTCAAAACAAAGTGTAGAAAATGTACAATTGTCAAAATGAACTATAGGCCCGATTGAAAATAGTCTTCAACTGTATTTTGCTACTAACCATAGGATTTTTAAGGCCACCTGTCTGCATTATAAAAGTAATAAACCCAACTTAACAGAAAATAGTGTTGCCACGTCATGCTATTTTAGCTAAAGCCGAAAATGTTCGTGAAATATTCGAGGCAGAATGCAAATTCACACAATCGGAAGAAGAGAAGCAAATATGACAAAAGAAGAACGTATTAATTTAGAAAAAAAAGACAGAAAACTCTTCTTAAGATCATTTTTATTTAGAGACAGGAGCTCCACAACGCATTAAAGAAATCAGATCTATAATTTGCTGTATACGTATGCAGATTTTTTGGTTTGGATGAATCCCGTATATGTACAGTGAAATACTTCTCTTATAAGATTTAACAAAAATGGAGTTAGTTTCTTTTGTCGTCATTATCCAGCACCAGAATCAATTCTATAGCGCGTGGATCAAAGCCATTATACCCGGCATTATAAGAATAATGAAATAACGACAGCTAAGTTGGGCAGGTCATGTAGCGCGGATGGAGGAGTACGAAGATTATATCCCATCGTGGTTGTTAAGCCCTATTGGAATGGGCTGTTGGGAGAACTGAGAGATTTTTAGGATGGCAACATTGGAATATATCTTTGAGAAGTTGATATTCAAGATGAAGAATGACTTGGTATTGCCCAGGATAGAATCCGAAGGCCAATCGTTTGTTGCTGTGGCCATGAACTTGCGAGTTCCGCAAGCCATAGGGTTAGTTAGTGATTAACATACGTAAATACTATTGTGACATTATTATTTGGATAACCCAAATAATATGTTCACGCTAATATTTCCTTGTAATTTTTTTATTGCTTCTAATACTTAACGATTATTGTATCTCGTCTTAGACTTCAATAAATGGAATAATTTAAGAGACATAATACAAGAATTTCGTAGCTCGAATCATCAAATAAAACATTTGTTCAGATGTAATATTGGTAGAAATATTTGCGTAATAATTCCCATAGCAGAGAACTTGTCAATGTCAATTCGCATGGTGATCTCAACTACTAAGAATTTGTCTGGGAAATGAAGGTCGTACTTTCTCAGCAAGTTATTAACAGCTCTTCGTCATGGGAACATGGAAACATCAGAGGAAAAGAATTGAAGACAAAAGCACGTTTCTGATTATGTCTATTGCAGTATGTCAGTACATTGGCATTCATGTGAAGTCGTCCAAGAGAAGATTCTCAGTGAAGTGAGGGAGCAGTGATTCAGTTCTGAAAATAGTTATTACATATGTTCTTCAAGGATGAGCGCATGTAAAAGTTCAAGAAAAATGATCAAGTTATTTCCCGACTACAGCATACTCTTATGTTGGGAATCTTCCCATTTGTTCTTTTCCTCGATATGTAAAACATGATTTGATGCTCAGTAAAAGAATAGAAAAACCTGGCATTCTAAAGTCAAGCAGTATAAAAACCTTTCCTTTTCTTACCTCGTCGCTCACTCCGACATCAGTCTTAATACAGTTGTTTGGTCCTCAGGCACATCAGCTATATTCTACAAAAGCCTCAAAGTTAAGATTTCTACGGACTCTGATTATTTTCTACATTTACGACTACTTCAATTGGTTTACGAGTGATTTTTAAAGACAGTATTATTTAATTACGAACTGCAGAACATCTTTAAGACCTTTACCATCATGAAACAAGAATCGTTATAACTATCTTACACCGTCCATAATTCAGAAGTGCTTCAACAGATAAAATTTGTATAGAACTTACTTCCCTACAAACACTGAATAGTAGGTTTGTTAAGATTTCTTAAATAACATGGTAGTTATTGATGTAATCTCTGCTTGGGTATTATGGAGTTATGTTAAATGTGTTATATATTCTTAAGATTTACGCGTATTTGTGTATTTGTATTTGTATTTCTGTGTGTATCAGTATGTGACTTACGATTGTTCGGACGATAATTGACAAAGTGTATGATCATTTTTGGA
Source organism: Lepisma saccharinum (assembly GCA_022664845.1). NCBI lineage: Eukaryota > Metazoa > Arthropoda > Insecta > Zygentoma > Lepismatidae > Lepisma > Lepisma saccharinum. The sequence continues at coordinate 49,502 of JAGDQP010001895.1, forward strand.
ATCCTTTTCTATATCTCAATATTCAGACTGAAACGAAATCTGTGTCTTTTTCTTGATTTATTTTAACATTTCCTTTAATTTAGAGATGACATCAATTGAGCTAGCCCAAGGAGTACGTTGTACTCTCTGCTACTCACTACCTTTATATTGTTAGCTACGCCACCGCATGCTTACACAGTATTAAGAGGCTAGCCCTGATGTCCACCAAGTGTTCTTATGGGAAAAAATGAGTGTCAAACCTTCAACGACATTGTGAATTTAAAATAATTTGAAAGAGACACATGTAAAAGAAAGAACGTAAGCTTTGAAATTTGCTGCATCAGATCCTCGTATATCTTTTTGTCATTTTCTTCACTAGACGTTTCGCTTCAATTAACACTCCTTGTACCTCCTACGAATGTACCATAGCTGAAAACGAATCCTTTTTACTGGTCCGAACTGGCCCGTATGTAAGTGACCCAGAGACCCAGCAACCAAGCAACCAGATACAAAACCTAGCCCGATCGACTCTGTTTTGACTGCTATAACCTTCCTGACCCGGTAACCCAGTTGTGACCGAAACGATCCTACTAACTTTGAAATTCGGTGACCTGATTGTTGAATATGGACTAACGCCTCTGACTATAAACAATTACCTAAGTCGTCGGTTATTTGCACTCCTCTGGGAATACTTTTATTTCTCAGCGATTTGAGACTATTTCCATGTGTTGTTATTATCATTAGGAACTTTGCGGCGTCGAAGTTTTCGTGCTCTCGGGGTAAACTCCTGCCTCGGTCAAACGCAGTTATATAATAAAGAAAGAATAAAGGCTGATCTGCCTTTCGGTCACCGTGTAAGGCCGGGTTCCAAGCATTGTTCTAGTGACCTGGTCCAAACTTTTATCCGGTAGAATGTCCATGCGATGAATTTATAGTTCCCTCACCAAGAATTATCATTGTGGCTGTCCATCCTAGTGTACATTTCCAATAAGACTACTCTCGTCATGTGTGTTAATTTGCGATAAAATTCTTGATATTCTAACAGCTTACCACCACATTTGGTGTCAACGAAGTTCGCCAAATGTTTGACACGATTCACTTGCAATTGGACGTCTACAGTAACTAGACACAGAAAGCATGTTTTGATATCTGACTGATTCACTGAAAACAATCAATTAAAATTAAGAAGTTGTTTCTTCATTTCTTTTGAATCGTATCGGATTGTCAATCAATATCTTCGATTAATATTAAAATACAATTTCACATGCACCAAATTAATGGTGGATGGAGTATAATGAGGAATGTGGCCATTCCAAAATGACCTGTTGGAATAAAACTACAGAGTTTAGTTTCTCTATGTTCTGTGCATGCACTGTACGAATGCTTGAATTCACAAGAAAAATCCTACATCTCATAAAATTATCTTCACGTTGACGGTAGGTAATACAGGAAAAGGCGAAACTGGAATTCCAATTAATATTGCTAGGAGTCCAGAAAGGGAAAAAGGAATAGGCAAAACAGGATGACTCATCTATTTTCTTTAGTTCACAATGGTTCTTGGTGTCCTCAAATCTTGCAACGTTAATTTCCCGAGGCCATAGAATTATGAAATTTTGCACAGCGACGTAAGTCGAGTGACAATACAATATTCCATTGTTACTTTCTTATATTTCCGTATATTTATATACTTTAAAAGCATACTTTAATATTTTCAATATGGACTTCACAACCTGCTATGATATTGGGTTTGACTGGTTGCTGAACACTTTAGGATTTGATCCACAAAACATCAAATTGAGAAAATATATCCCAACATCGATATAACTAAAAAAAATAAACAATCTTTTTAAATAAATGTTTCCTTAAACAATTCATACTAAAAAGTAAAAGAAATAATTTTGTTGATGCATGACTAAAATACCATTACAAGAATTTATAAAGTGACTATATATGATGCTTTTCGTTTCAGTCATGCATAAACAAAATTATTGTTTAATTTTTAGTACGAATTGTTTAAAAAGAATATCTTTAAAAGTTTCTAAATTATATTTTTTTGTTAATATTTCTCATATATCGAATCTAATATGAAAATATTTTAATTCTGTCAGTCTACCGACTTTTGAACACACTGTTAGCAATATTCTCCATTCTAACTTATCAAAAATGGCAGTAGAACAACTAGTAGTTTCGACATATTGAAGAAAACGTCTTTTTTTGGTTACTTCTCACCGTCGAAGGTGTCGAACAACATATGTAGCTTTCTATGAACTGGGCTTGTATTCGGGCATAATCAGTGCATAATATGTCTTGACGTGATTTAAAAGTTTAACTATGACTACAATAAGGTCAATAGTTGAAAGTTGACATCCAATCATTTTTTTTAGCGTTTTGAGAACGTTTTCAACATTTGATCTCACTGTAGGGCGGGAGCGGGGAACCGCACAGGGTAACGAACTTTAGGAACACCAAACGACAGTCCCATAATCTTGTTTCCGCCTTTAAAATTCATTTTATCTGATCTTACCAAACGACAGGATTTTCATTATTATTTTAATTTTAATCTATCTGGAGACAATTCTGCCTTGTTGTGTGGAAAACAGTAAAGAAAATATGGTTTGGAGTGAAATCAGGGGTTGTTAAAATGAGGTAAAGCAAGGTGCCATTCTCTCTGTCCGGTCTCTCCCGCATGAAGTAAATGAACTCTAATATTAAGGCTAGTTAACTAAGATTAATAAAATGTGTTTTAGTACAACTCAGTGATTCTAACAGTTGAAAAGGAAATTTGAGAAGTCTCGACGAGCGCTGTTATTCACTGTGTGAATTACTGTATTTGTACATAGGATATAAATAAAACAAGTATTATCATTTTATCCAATAAGTTAATCTAAAGAATATCATATTCATACAATAAACCTATAATCAATAATCTATTGACTTTCTACTCTGGCAAGGTAAATATAAATTGTAATCTATTTTCTGCCGGTTTGTCTTGGCGCAGAGAAGTAGGCTCCTAACCTCGTCTCCGTTGGTAGCTGCTCTACAGGATTCTAGTTCTCTTCCCATGACACATAGTGAAGCACTCTCTAAAAGAATAAGAAATTCACCCTCCACTTACACACATACACACACACACACACACACACACACACACACACACACACACACACATATATATATATATATATACGCGTATATGAGGTGACTGTAGACGACACTAAAAGTTCAAGGCCGCGAATGCGATGTGTGTGTGTGTAACACATTATCCTTTACGGGGCGGAACTAAACAAGTCTTAATATTGTTCCACACAGTTTCCTCTCATAAAATTGTCGGTATAAGTTTTTATGAACAAACGATGTGTCCCCAGTGGATGTGGACAGTTTACAGAAATTGTTTGCTGCCAAGCCATTACGGTACGATATGTGTGGTTCATAAAACAACGTTCTGTTTAATTTTAACAAAACTGCATGTTGCAGTCAAGTATGCAACTTTGGTGCATAGGAAATGATTGAAACATCTGGATATATAGAAGAAAGAGAGAAAAAAAAATCATAGATTAACAAAAGAGTTTTTGGATGTAAAAAATAAGAGCACTGAAGTATAAAGGGATTGTCTATTCTTATATTCGAAATCAGATTGGTAATCAGGCGAGTCACTAGTCAAATCCTGATATGATACACATAATGAGATGTTGTCATCCTATCATCCGTATTTCTTTCCTTGGAAGAGTGCTTCTGGAACGATATTACGCAGTAGCTTTGAAGGACCTACGAATATATGCTTGGCCCACCATCAATTTAAAGAAAATAAAACAAAAGAGTGTGTTGGCTGTTCTCACGTATTTCTGCTAGAGTGCAGTAAATAATTTCATATCAAATCCATTTTCTGGTCGTTCATCGTATCTAATTCCTTATTCGAAACGAGATTTTCAATATTTGAGAGTGTTGTGCACCGAGAGAAAAGTTTTATCTGGATGTACCCATTAAGTAATGAGCAATTCCAAGAATATGTCATACCGATGGCCAAAACTGAAACATTCTGTGGATTTTTTTAATTAGTGCAATCGATTCTTGGAAGGTATACGATTCATGTTTACATAAAGAAATGAAAAAAGGCATTTGCAGAAATGCGTAATTAGCTTCTGTTTTCGGGCTATTTATAAATCACAAAAATAACTACAGTTGTATTTCATTTTCGCTGTTGATTATTCAATTAAAAATGTAGAAATTTGAAATTTAAAAAATGATAAACTAAACTTCGTTCTATTCTATATTGACAGAAACTAGTGATTTGTTTCCCAATAATAGTCCTTACACCCTGGTAAGCATTATAAAAATCGACTACATAACTATGTCAGTGCGTGATGCTCCACATAGAAAAAGTACTGTACATTGCAGAATACTTAATGAAAAAAAAGTTTTTATATGGTGTATTAGAATCAAATGCTGAGAAATGTATTACCAACATTTTTCTAATCTTAATAGATTTTGTGTAAATCATTAACGTAATATGGTCATTGCGTGACGTTCTCAAATTATAGTGAGTATGCGATTTTCAATGTACTACGAAAAGTACTGTACACAGCAGAATATTTGGTGAAAAGTAAAGTGGTTTCATGTGGTGCACTAGTCAAAAACAAAAAGTATTTTAAACGTTTTTCCTAATTACAATAAATTTTGTGTGAAACATTAACGATGATTACCACTCGTCATAAATTGGCATTCAGAATAAACATTTCGACTGTAATTACGACACATCTCCGAGAAGTTCGAAAACTGCAAATTGGACATATGATATGCTAGCAGAAATATTGGAGATCATGTTCTCGATTAAATAACACATATATATTAAAAATACGATTTATTTATAATATTAAAGTTGCTGTCACGCACTGAAATTTTTACAACCACTTTGATATACATTTCCCCAAACTCTCTGAAAGTATGGGCCCAACAAAACTATCTAATGTACTACTTAATAGGGGAATGTTTGAAGTTTTATTTTCATAAAAATGATATCAGATAGTAGGTAGTAACAACATATAGGAAGATAAAAAGAGCCTAATATACTGACATGATCATGCAATCGAGATTAAATTATAATACTTGACATGCCGTAAACAAGGCAAGAAAGAAATAGATCATTCATTTATCCGAATATATAAAAGAAAACAAAAACTTATTATGTACATATTTTACATTTTGCATTCCAACATTTTTAATTGTATAACTCATAATTAAAATGAGTAAAATCGTAGCTTTTTTAAAAAACTTTTTGAATAATCCAGAAACAGAAGCTCACTATGCATTTGTACTAATACTTATTAAAGTATTTTTAGTAAGCACACATCGTATACCCCTTGCTACAGTTTGTATTTTTGCAAGGGGAGCAATATGCTCCTTCGAAGGAGCCAAAAATGTACGAAAAAATCCCTCTTTATCTTTATTAATCGCCTCCAGTCCGGTGCTTGGAGGCGTGATTCTTACAGATACCCCTGTAGGGATGTCACCTGTAATTGAATCCGATAGTTTATTTCTATCAGAATGAACAAATTAAGCATAACTTACAAGGTAAAATCGTCTAATAATTCACAGATGTCAGTGCGTGATGCTTTGTTTTTCTTCCTGTATGCTGCTTACATTTATATATATATATATATATATATATATATATATATATATATATATATAATTCACAACCATATTCAATCCACTACCTCTCCCGCGGAGGGAGGAGTTGGTCTACTGCTCCCACGCTGACCAGACGGGTTGGGAGAGGAGAGCCGAAGCTCTCACTGTGATCACCACTGTCTTTTATTCACAACAGCTCCCCAATTGGCCTCACGACGCTGGTAGGACGCCGCACAGGCAACACATCTGGAGTACTGCAACGGTCACATATATATAGAAATAAACCTTAACACATTCATCTTTAATGTGGTGTTTTGAAATTTTTAGGAGTCTTTACTTTCAGAGAGCTTGGGGCAAATGTATATCAGAGTTTAAGTGCGGATTGCGAAAATGTTAGTTCGTGACGACAACTTTAACATTAAATAATATGTAGTATTCTAATTGATTACGTGTTCTTTTATCTGGAAGGTATTCTTCAAGTCTCCTCTATCAAAAGTTGTGCTGAAATCATCTTTATTGAAATTATAAGAGATTTTATAAGGCAATTAAAGTCGAAAAGTGTATTCTAAATGTCAGTGCGTGACGCGTGGAATCTCTCTAATATGACAGCAATTACCGCACCAAAGTAACGAGTTTATTTGGATTGTATTTACAATGATTCAAAATAATCTTTCTCTACTTCCACGCAACGTTTACATCAGTTACACAGATATTCTAATGCACGTTGGAAGTCCTGAAGGGACACCTACTTCAGGCTCTCTGTCACAACGCTTAGGATATCCTTAATATTGCTATAATTAGTTTCTTTTTCAACGCAAACTTATAGTTTGGAAAAAGGAAAAATATCTGCGGAGCCATATCTGTTTTAAAGGATGGATGTTCAATTTCAAAGTCAGAAACTGCTTCAGAGTGAAAGAGAGAAGCACAAGCATGAAACAGTTTTTCACTTCAATAAATGAGTCATATGCGCGAACAAAGTCTATGTTACGTTTCACGTATAACAGTAAGCAAGTTTAACCTTATTCTCAGAGTGAGCTGACGCGGTATAATGTGGCTTAGAATTTTATTCTATAATCCAACACAATGTTAAGCGTGTGCCCACTCATGGCAAGAGCATGCAACATACACTTTTGTTCATGGTTTTGTAGTGCATTTCTGTCCAGAAAATTCTTACTAGCAAGGCCACTTATTGCAATATGCTCAAACCAAGTGCAGACTTGTCAACTAAGAGAAGTTCAAATGCGGGAGAGTTGCCAGTCTAGAAGGAAGGAAATGCAAGAGCTTGCTGAGAGCTAAAGAGTTGCAACACTAACGTTAAACTACAGAACACAGACCTAAACCACATAATCTCTAACGTCATTTTTTTAGCTTCTCACACATTCTGTGTGCGAGTTGACATGTCTGCAAGTGCAAATAGATATCAAAGATCTTTGTTTCGTAAATACTTTCACTGACACCAAATGTCACGTAGATCTTTGTTTGCGCATACGTCTCTAATCTGTTTCTCAGATTAATCTGACCGTTCCTTTACCAACATCAAGAAGTATAGTGGCTTTTTCTACAATTCCCATGGCTATATCTAGGACAGAAACGCTCTGGCATGAACATCTGGAGTAGAGTTCTCAGAGGAGGCCAATGCTAACACCCGAAAGCAAGAATTACAACTTCAGTGCTCTGCACTGAAACAGGTCATCTGGTCAGATGAATCCTTCTCTTGCCGTTACTGTAATGATGTTAGACGTAAAGTATACTGCGATCGCATGAAGCGTCCAATGAGGACTGTGTAAATTGTAAGGTCCAAGATGGGGCGGGTCTATATTGTTCTGAGAGTGCTGTCATTTGGGTCGACATAAATCCTTCGGTAGAAGTCACTGTGTATGTGAACTATGAGGAATACATTCGATTTCTTGAGGAACAGGTGGTGCCTTTTGTTCACCATCTCAGTGATAATATAAGTCTGGACCCACCTATCGGAAACTGTCGAGTGTATCGGGCCAAACATGTCTGTAGTGTATTTCGACAAGTATGCACAGGATCTTTTAAATATTCTCTGGCCAACAAAGTTCCTAGTTTTGACTTAATTAAGAATCTTTGGTACTGTTTGGAACAACGAATCAAACACAAACATAGAACTTCGAGAACAGCTTGTAATGGAGTGGTTTCAAATTGATCTTAACTGCATCCACATACTTGTAGAGTCAATACTACAATGCATTGTTGACGTTAATCGCTCCAAGCGAAGGTCTATTAACTATTAGTACCATTTTCAATAGCCAATAATTGTTTGTCAGATGTGCTTCTATGAAACTATTCTAGTAAGTATAAACTACACGCAAACACATCAGGCTCAACATGACGTTCTCTAATTACAGCTGAAACATTTATTTAATACTCGTTATTTTTTCTTTTCCTCAGTATGTTCTTGTTTCAATTTATTTATGGCCTTTAGATAACTTTTGCTTACGCTCGGATGGGGTAGCGGATAAGATGTCTGAAGGAAGTTCTCCAAGATCCGTTCTGTAGGTACATCTTGGCATTTGCCTAAAATGAGAGAAAAGATACTGGGAAGTATATAATAAAGATTAGCGAACGATGGTATTGGTCCCAAGAACGATTGGTAAGCCAAGGATCTAAGTTCTTAGGTTCTAGCCAAGGAGAATACAGTCCGTCTATTCTCAATATGTATTGTTAAGAAAGTGGTTCCCAAGTTTATTGTTAAAAGACATTACTCCCTTTTAACATTTCGATACATGTCCCAGGAGAGTCTACGTTTTAATAAAAAATAGTTAACTTAAAATTTCCACAGAAAACCTAGACTGAAGAAAAAACTGGGCTTTGGAATTAATGAAAGTCTTTGTTTGCTTCTGTGACCGACACTATTACAGATACTTCTATTCTTCTGATGAATAGGAAAAGTACACGATCACACGTAAAGACATTATCGTTGTTTGATGGGACTCCAATAGCTAATGAATCTAAATGTAAATACGTTTACCGTAGAAAATGTTAAAATGAAATGGTGGTTTTCAAAAGTTTACAATATTTCGTTCATTAATCCGACACGCTACCATTTTGATAACAAACGTTTGTATGCCTAGTTCACCTGTGGCTTTTCCTCAATTATATTAGTGACGGATGAGTTAATTATGATATATAGTCGAGGAAATATGCATTATAATAGGGATCGACCCAAACAAATTGCAATAACAGCTTTATGGACTTTTAAAATATATCTTTAACATCTATGTGCTGACACACTAGAAGTTTGCCATGATAGGTTATAGGTAAATTAAAAATACAAGATAGTTTCATTCTTCTTATTAGCGCCTCCATATGAATACTGGTAAGATATATAATTTATTCTGCCTGTACACTTGTCTGTACCCAACCAGATCTCAGTAACTACAAGCCAGGCAGACACCTTTGAATTCCCCATGCTCTAAAAAGGAGGGGAAAGCTTTAACTTTGACTCGAAAACTGGCAGATCTTTTTCATTTGCTTAACATTCTACATTAAAAGAACTGACGCTACGCACTCAATGAAAGCTGATATAGAGAACCTGATAACGTATGTGAGTTTATCGACCTTGAATTCTGCGATCGTTTCCAACTTCGTGACTCTGAAACTGGCAGGCCCTTTAGAATTGCTGAATATTCTTCGTTTCAAGAAGCAGTCTCTACCCTCTAGATCTCAGTAACTACAGTTCAGACAGATGATCTGTAGAGGTAAACTGTTGAATTACTCATGATGGGGAAAACCATGACTTTGACTCTGAACAAGGAACATACCCAAATCTACATACTCAGATTTGGATGAAATTTTTACAGTTGACATTGTTCAAAGTGAAAAGAAATAGGCTGAGCTCCTATGTTTCGATACTACATATAAAAGAAACTAGTAGATTGGAAAGTTATGTGATTTCCCCAGTGAACTGTAATGAGTTATTTAAATGTGGATTATATAATTTCTACACATTTAACGCAACACGAGTGAAACCATAATAAATGTAAATTAGATCAAGGACTGCATTTTTGATGCATATATCATGCTCCGGCCTCCATTTTAGATTTAACTTATTTCTTTCGAATAGGAGTAGGGATAAGTGACATTTTAACTTTTTCAAAATGCCAAATTTCCTGCAGCTGCGTAATGCCCTGGTGGGAAAAAGGTGCTTGCACGCAATGAAGGCCACAAGTCTGCCATATTGGCGGAGGGTTTCTCTAGAAGGTGGTTGAACAGGGAATTGAACAGGTGAAAATCTGCCGGCGCGAGGTTCGTGGAGTACAGTGAATGGGAACTGTCTCCTACCTAACTCGCTGTATGGTATTACTGACGACCTGTCCACAAAGATAAATACACCCTTGGGATACACGAATGCTGGGTTCTTCTGTTACACACGTTCCGACTGCTGCGCAGTGATGGATTTATCCGTTAGTAGCTGCTTCTGGTTTACCACTTATCAACTAGTCTACCAAATATAGAACATCATATTCCGGCGGTGAAGAGGAGGTCTTATGGTGTGAGACACTGGGTCTTGCGGTCACAAATAATGAATGACACGCTTGGGAGTCCCATAAAAACCCAGGTTTCAATACTGTTGCGAACTCGACCGAATATGAGTGTATTGTCGTACCGAGAATGCAACGACAAACAGGCTGTCAATCTTTGGTCCATGCTGGATTCCAGCAATGTATGGGGTAAGTCTGTCAAAAATATCGGAATACCGAAATCGGTATCGTTGATGGCGTTGCGCACGCATACGGTTTGCTCTTAAAACAGGGTCGTGTAGACCGTGTTTAACGTACGCGCGTAAAACTGGGTTGCGTAGACAGTATTTAAGCAACGCGGATGGTTTGTCCGCCTCGCGCTTAGAAAGCGGGCAGCGTTGTAAGGCTTGAAATAATAGGCACCGGGAACGGTAAATATTCATTTGCAGTAAAGTAGCACCAAGCTTGCAATTAAAGCTTGCTGCAACTCTATTGCAAAATTTATTTAGAAGGATTATTTAAGTGTAAATGAAACTGAAAATTTGAGTATATTATTATGATAATTCGAGATTAAGACTGACACACAAGCTGAGGCCTCAGTGAGTCACAATGAAATGCGAACTTATCATGTACAAAGTTAAATTTAAAATTTAAAATAGTTTTCAAATTTTAAATTATTATTGTTCTCGTGGTGTCTACAAGTTATATTTTTGTTGACAGAACTAATTTAATCATAACATAGTTATGCTTTTACTACTACCTACTTTTCGTTTAAGACTGCGCATACATAAACAATGACCTACTATTGTAAAGAAGGTACCCTTATTATTTTTAGATTTTTTTTGTAATCGATGTAGCGTAAAAGTTTGACCTAATACTATAAAAGAACGGCTCTCACACATACACATTTTGTCTAAGTTTATTAGGTAAATTTAACGGTCTAGTGAGAAAAGTTCTTATTGTTCACTGGGTCTTGAAATTCTTATTATTTTTAAGGAAGCCTATTTTATAAGCAAGAAAGAAGAGAGATTTAATAAAGCTGTATTCTACTTTTCTCTTCAAGTTAGTGGAAGAACGGAGAATAGTAAAATCTAGTTTTTGTAAGCTAGAAGTGTAACTCACTCTTCTATTACTTCGCAGTTATCTTCAATCAACTAGAATATTTACTTGAACTTTTTTTTATTGAAAGAAGGATGAATTTCTAACTGGAAACACCTCTGCTCACGTGATTATCCTTGCAGAAGGAAAAGGTATTCAGTGATGCTGATTCTATCTACAGAAGTTGGATGATTTTGTGCAACATAAGGGCACAGGGAGTGATACCTCGCAATGTAAGTATTCCATCTGAGTTTCTTATTCAGCTTTACCGCTTATTCCATTCTAAAGTTAACCATACTTTAGTGCGTGTCTTTACGTTAATGACTTGATTGATTTAGGATATGCTAGCTTTTTCAGTACGCCCGCGAATGCTGGGCTGGCTTTCTTTCATTATTATCTGCTAACGGAACCCTGTGATGATAGGAACGGAGATTTCTACATCCAGTTATTGCCTACTTATTCCAATTAATTCCGACTCCGAGGAACGATATCTATGTGTATCTTTTAATGAAGACGATAGTTTGAATATTGTTTCTCGGAATCGGGAATTCTCCTTATCTTTCGGTCCCATCAATTCATTGCCTGCATCCACGACTTTTTCCAATATTTCTACAACTTTTGCTTCAGTGAATGCAGTTACTTCTGTATTGACACAGGCCAGTACTTTTGTAATCACGGCTAGCCCTGTTTGCAGTCCGTCCACTCCCTTTGAACCACAGCCTTCCACTTCTGTTGTTCCTCCGAGAATGAGTCTATTTTGTTTTCGGATACGGACTGTCTCTTTTTTCTTCTGGGGGTAGTCTTATTCGTGATCAGGCATATTATTATTATGAGGGATGGGGACTCAATTAAGGCCAAATACTGAAGACAATGATATTAAATAAAATTAATCTGTTGGTACAGCGTATATTAGTGAATCAGGAAAATGGAAATTCTGAGGTAATGCAAGAGGGAACAGGAGGAGATCTCTTCGAAATTATAGGCGAACGCGTACGCGGTTTCGGTGTTTTTCTGTGAAAGGTAGGGGAAATCTCCATAGTGTAAAGGCTAGTAGCTCCACTCTGACGCCAACTGAATGTTTTGAGAATCGTTTCGAATTTTCGCAAGAACATTTAATTTCCGGTGTAGATCCACAAAGCTGGGTCTGTTTTACCATAGAGAGTAGTAACGACGTCAACGGGAGACAGTCTACATTCCGTGGAGCCGACGAATTCATTTAAATATTGAGCATATTCTTCGGTCGATTGAGAAAGTTTTCAACCCGAATCAAAGTTTTTAATTGGCTGACGACGTGATCGTTAAGGCCAATATCACCGAGTCCATTCGTAGAAAAGGTAAAAGTAATAATGATAAGTATTTACCCTTGGAGGAGTATTTTCAATCACACCGTTTTCCTTAGCCTGAATTGCGAGCCAACTCCTATGATAGTCTGCCTAGGGCGTTAGTTATGGCGGAACAACGAACACTTTCACATTATAATAAAGCACACTATATGAAGAGACACCTTTAAAGTTAGGAGAAGGAAGCTAAAGCCCTACGCAGAAAGGCAAAAGTTAAAATTTCAATTCTTGGAAGCGATATCAATTTGATCGATTTCAGGATTATTATGGTAACCAACTTCGAATTGTAGTGTCTGACTTAAAACCAGGTACTCGTGACCCTGAAGTGATCTATAAAGCGAAGGTTGAGAGAGATAAGAAATATTTTTTAAAATTATAACCAGCATTTTGATGTCAATGAGAGTATTACCCTTTTCCTAAGGAGTGACTGTTATTGTAATGTTTAAAACCTATTCATGATCGCTGGACACATAAGTGTGAATATATTTTTGAGCACAGTGAAGACTACTATCCTCTTGAAGCTTCTGACAATGAGAGAGCGACCACTTGCGATGAATGTTTAAAGATTTTTACTTCTTTCAGTAAACACATTACTAAGGAGAAAGGAAGAGCTATACGTTACTATGTGAAATTATGTTCACAGTGTGGAGTAAAAATCTATAGTCGAAATAGAGATAGTAAAATCCATATTTGTGGCTAGCATTAATGCAATAGCTGCAAGTTGTACGTAACAGAAGATCATTTCTGTGCAAAAGGTGAAAGCGAAACATGAAACTGATTTTCTTTTTATCATATATGAGCTGGAATCTATGTTATTAAAGCCAAATGAAAATGGTGAACCTATGCTTGGACCAAAATTGATTTTTCCGTCTCACCTCTGTTTTGGAATGTAAGAAGTTCATGTAGGACGATTACAAATGCTTGAAATGTGGTAATGCACAAGGCGAGAGATACTGTGTTTTATGATATTGAAAGTTTTGTAAAACGTGTCCAACCTCAAGGTCCGAAATTTAATTCAGTGATAAGTTTAGCGAATAACGCGGGGACATTCGATTCGGTTTTATTGCGCGTACACTCATCGAGAAAGAAGGAATCACTCCTCAAATTTAAAGCCAAGATTCTTAAATTATACAAATGCCATACGCATTTTTATTTTTAGAGATACATATTTATTCATGTCCGTGAAATAAAAAAAGACCGGCAAGTTTTGGATTAAAAGCAACTTTAAAGAAAGGAGATATCCCATACCTTTTTATCACAGTGAAAAATCAGTATTATGACGGAAAATAGCTAACATTCGCACTTTTCGATGATGAGGGAATATCGAAAAGTCAGTTGAAAGCATTAAAGGTTTTTTATGAGGAGTGAGAGAATAAAACCTTTAACTTACAACAGGAATTGCTCAGCTACTACAATAATGACGTGAAAATTCTAAGTGAGGTGGTCATTAATTTGTCGAACCTAATTGAAGAAAAGACTGAGCGGATGCAGTGTTTCCTTAAAGTAAGTAAGATAGCGTGTGTGATGCAATACTTTCCGCATCTATATTTAAAGAAAAAAGCATTGCTCGTTATTCCTTCTTTCGGCTATCGTAAAACTAACCCATAAAATTAAGAAGGTGCTCCAGTGGTTATAGTACATGCAATTCATGGCAGACGATGATGTTTCTATTTATACAGCTAAAAACGGATATGAAGTCCCGTTTGGATGATTTAAATTGGACGGGTACGTTGAGAAACATTGTACTGCCTATAAATTCTATGGCTGCCGCTGGTATGGGGATTAATGCATTAAGCAGGGTCGTCAAGTGCCTTTTAATGAGATGAGTAGTGAAACATTAGACGACTGACAAAATGCTACCATAAAGAGAAAGCAGTACCTTGAAGAAGGATGTAATCTGAAATGGTAGATATATAATAATGTGTTTGGGATAAGGAAGTGTGTGTAAATCCGCAAGTATGGGGCTTTATTAAAAACCACTATCAAAATATTGAAGGCAGATTAGTCCCCAAGGACGCATTCAAGGGAGGACGTACAGAAGTTTTTAAAGCACAGTATGAATGCGCAGAAGTCGAGTTTGTAATCTACAAAGTAATTTGCTCCCTCTTTCCCTATGTGATAAGAACAGACCTCTGCCTGTTGGTAAGCCTACCAACTACCGGGAAAAAGCATGTCCAGTTCCCAAGCAAATTCATTTAATATTTTTGTAAGGTTCTCCTTCTCGGGATCTCGCTATAATGCTAATGGGTCTCTGTCGCACTTCTATGGAAAAAATGAATAGTGAGAACCGTAACCACACTGTGAACGGACGCTGATTCACCGTCACTTTTTGAACTCCTGAATTACATGATAGTCTGGAGAAGATGTAAACTATTCCAGAAACTTACGAAATTTGAGTTGAAATTTACATTTAAAGAATATGTAAATAACTTCTTGCAGATGAAAGAGGAAGCTTCTGGTTTTCTACCTATTTGTATTGCCGAAAAGGACACACATAAGTATATTGAAAAGTATTCTGAACATAAAGGCATACAACTCAATCCTAATAATATCAGTAAAAACCCTGGTTTGAGTTACCGTTTTTAACTGTGTTTAAATTTTCTGTTTGGGATTTTGGACAGGGAACTGATTTAAGGCAGATCTGGGTAGTTAATGATGCTAAATCTTTCCTGGAAATACTCCGAACACCCTACTTTCAAATGCATAATGTACTTCTTATCGGACAAATATCTTTGCGAGTAACATATAGGGATTTAGAAAATGTAAATACTCATGTTCCTTTCTCAAATGTAATTTTAGCTGCCTTCATTACATCATGGACTAGATTAAAATTACATAGTGTGTTAGAAAAAGTAGGTATTGGAAAACTGATTTATTGGGATACTGATTCTGTCTTGCATAAGCAAATGAAAAATGAACCGCCTTTGCTTCCTATAAGGAACTTCTTAGGCCTTGTAACGAATGAAATAAAAGAGGGTTGGGAGATCCGTATTATTATTGGGTTAGGACGAAAGAATTATTCTAACAAGGAAAAAGAAATTGAGACGGTCGAAATTAAACCAACGTAAAAAATTCGGAGTATATCTTTTAATGTACGAGTTTGTAAATTGTATTGAGTTTGATCATTTTTTGAATTTAGTAAAAAATTCAAATTAACAATTCTTATAAAAATCATAATAACATATATAGGAAGGCCGGCTCCAGAATTGTGTCTAGGTCAGAAATAAAAATATATGAAATGTTCCTGGAAAACGAAACTTTCAAAATGAATTAGAAACTCTACCTTTTGGATATAACACACGTGAAGTTAATCATTCCTAGTTCATTTGTCTTTCGACCTTTATCCATGATGGTTCTTCTACCATTTCTGCATCCTGCTACTATCCTAATTTCCGTCCCCAACATGGCTAGGAAAAGTTATTTATTAAAAAAGTTATTACTTTATCGTCAAACGCTGTTTTCCAGTACATTTAAGGAAATAGTATGGTCCTATGGTGTTGATACCTAAATTATCTTGTCACATTACAAATATTCGATCTCATTGCGGAATTCCTGATATGAATACTCTTGAAATTCAGGAAAATTCACTGTTCATTGTCGATGATTTGATGTCAGAAAGTAATGCTGACGTGTCAATTGTTTTACGAAATTCGCTCGTCATAAAAATTTAAGTGTAATTTTTACAGCTCAGTAATTATTTTCTAAAGGAAAATATGCACGTGACATCTCTTTAAACGCACAGTGTATCATAGTTTATAAGAATCCTAGGGATAGGTTACAGATACAAAATTTAGGAAGGCAAGGTATGCCACATCTAAGTAAAGAACTGATTAAAGCATTTGAAACTGGTAGGGCTGAACATCATTCTTATTTACTCTTTTATTTAAATCAGTCTACACTGGATGGTCTACGTTTACGTACAAATATATCTCTAATTGAAACTGTACTTCTACGTACATATAAAAACATGAAAAACCCAATTCAAGTCAGTCAGCATCAAAATGTCAAGCACAAAACAGTATCTGAATGTGACTTGTAAATGTAAAAGTAAAAAGCGTAAACATTAGTTGAAAGTGCACCGAATGGTATTATGGAAGTATTGCTGAAGTAGGTAAAATGTTTTAAATAGTAAATTTAAAGTCTCTCCTCGTCAGAAGCAAAGACATTAAGCAAACTCTCGCTAAAAAGATAAAGTTTAACGAAGAAACGCAAACTGTAAATACAAAAAAGTTTTATCTTTACCTTTATTATTGGGTCCTATTTTAAGTGAAGTGTCTGGAGGTGTGTTTAACCGATCAATTGTCTTCATAATTTTAAAGGATGGTACTCATTCCTAAAATGTAAGTGCACAAATGTATTCCACTATAAAGTCTGTAAAATTTCATGATACACCTTTGGATAATGAAATGCATGAAATTTGAAAATGTACTGATCTTTCTACGCAAGGGAAAGGGAAAATGTATCAGCATGCATTACATCGTTATTTAGGATACTAAACAATCACAAAAACACTTGTCTTTAGAAGTCTCAATTAATAAATATGCTACCCATGATTCAGTATATTATTAGTTCAGTACCAAAATCATTTGCTAAAGGACTCAACTATTATTCAATATCATGCATGTTTTTAACCGAATCAGTTAGAATCAGATTGGTACAGTATCTATAGATAATAAAATTATTCCTGGTACAAATATTATTAATCTTATTAATGACGTAGTACAAACTCGAAAGTGTTCCAAAAATCCAGTTGGCATTCAGGTATTTAAAGAATTATTACAAAATATTAATATTCAGTTAGGATAAATTATTAGTCAATGCTGTGCAGGTTCTAGTCTAATCAATGTCATAAAGCTAAGGAAAGTAGTAAAAAGAAAATGAAGAAGAATAGCACTAGGAAAGTTATAAAAAATCTGTTCGTAAAGGAATCAAAGAACGTTTTACTTTACGTTTTAAAATTATAAGGAATACACATTTCAAATAATGTTATTTCATAAAATATATGATGCGTATTCAAATTTTGATTCTTTAGGTAGTTTTTTCGAAATAAAACAAGGAAACATGTCTATCTGAGAAAAAAGTAGGAAAATGGTTAGCATCACAAGATACATATACCTTACATGATCGTACAACTAAACATTTTCCCCATAAACAATATTATGTTAGTACACCTAATGAATTAGCACAAATGGAATTAAGCAGATATACAAAATGTGTCAAAGTATAATGACGGATATAAATATATTTTATTTAGCATTGATGCTTTTACTTGATAAGCAATTTGTATTCCTGTTCAAAATAAAACATTTCCTGTTGTTGCAAAAGCAATAGAATCAATATTCAGTAAGAGAAAATTACCTCTAGTTCATTGTCAAACTGATTTGGGAACTGAATTTTATAATCAATATGCTATACGTGTATTTAAAAATTATCAAATAAACCCTTATAGTGTACATTCTAAAACGAAAGCTACCTTAGTGTAACGTTATATTCGAAAATAAAAAAAACAAAATAAATAATACTTGAGTATGGAAAAATACCAATCGTTATATTCCTATATTACAAGTTCCTGTAAAAAGTTATAATCATACAAAACGTTCCACCATTCAATATGCAACTATAGAATTAAACGATTCTTATGTTAATGAAATTTGGGAAATATTATATGGAGACCAAGACAGTGCTACAAAAATTAAATTTCAACCTGAGGATAACGATCGTGCAAGTAAATATACACATGAAGTAGAAAAAGTTTTTTTACCAAAATGGTTTCGCGAAATATTTTTAGTTGATCGCTGGATTAAAAAAAATCCAATCGCTTATAAAATTCGAGATTTGAATGGTGACCCTATTAAAGGTATATTTTATCATCAGGAATTACAAAAGATCATGTAGGAAAACAAAACTTATTTAATTGAAAAAGTAATAAAACGAAAGGAGTGCTGGATTTATGTCATATGATCAGGTTATCTATGAATATTTGGGTTAAACGAAAATCTGTTCAGTCGTAAACATGTTTTTGCAAAGTAAAGAGTTTTATGTTACGTTACCCTCTAATGTTTGCAATAATATTTTTGAAAACATGGAAATTTCGTATACTACGAAACTTTTTGAGCCAATTCATTTAACGGTAAATTGGTTCGTAGGCTTAAGCAGTCTTTCTATTTCATGGGGTTTTTATAATATTATATGAAGAACAACTTATTATTCTATTACACGAGAAAACTAAAATATAATATAATGAAAATTTCCACCTGGATACTTTGATCCCATTCAATAAGTTTTAGATATTATTCCTATAATTATAAGTAAACAATCGGGTGAGGAATTTTTCATATATTTGATGGAAGTAGTATTCTTAATTAAACATTTCGTGACGTGGAAATCATTAGTGTTGATAGAATCTTCAATGATGCGGTAGATGAAAATCATATTATTATCTAGTATGAACAAAGTAGAGATAAAGTTTATATTTCAGATAAACGAATTCCTAATCGACAGTATCTTTCTGCAATAACTCCCGGTTTGTAAAACATTTTAGAATTCGGTAATAATTCACAAGTACATATTCGTATTGTTCACTTTTATAACTTGAATTAAAAAAGAAATCAAGGTTTCTAAATGTTCCAGCACCTTTTCACACCAGTCTTGATTATAATATTCCTTCAGAAATTAATGTTTAATTGATATTCTAAAAATTCAAACATGTTGATGAAAAGAAATTCGAAAAATCTGAAATCAGGATTATCATTATGGAAAATTTAAATCTTTTACATTTAAAATTTGAACGTCTGCAATATGTTAAGTAGAAAATAAATATTGTGATAGTCTTCAAATAGACTTAAACGATGAGTATAAGAGAAAGTTATCAATTCAATTTGGAAGGTCAAACCTGACACTGTATTTTAAAAGAAAATTATTTCTGAAAGTACTAATGACAGCTTTTACATTACACTTTTTAATGGAAGCATTGAAAGTTATTCGAATAATACTCCAACACAATTTTTCAATATTCTTAATAATCAAATTAATCTAAATAATTCATGGATGGTATGTTTAAGTGAGATTCATATTCCATTAACTTGCTATAATGTAATTAGCGGTAAAAACCTAATATCGTATAAGGATGAAAAACATAATACGAATCATCAGCATGTTATTCTACCGTTCAATAAATAGTAGATGAGTTGAATAAAATAAATTCAAATATAACATTTAAATATTCAAATATTGTAAGCGTAAAAGTTGATAAGAGTATAAAATCTTTACGATTATCATCAATATTAGCTTTACTATTAGCATTGGAACATAATAATATTTTAAAGGATGGTCGAACTCCTAAACAACCGTTTTTAGATATTGGATATCCGTCTCAAGTATTTATGTATAAAGATATTTTTCAACCTCAGTGGTAGGTGATACTAAAACCCCTCTTTTACGAATTGTAAGTATGTCTGAAAGTAATCACGGTAAAGTACACATCTTAACTTTTCTGAATGTACATTATTTTCCACTAGCAAACTATTTGCTTTCTTGTTACTCTCTGTAACACTTCACTTTTAGTGCCCATCATAAATGAAAACTCGATCAGTTTTACATAAAGGTAGGGGTATCCCATACTTTACATGACCTGTTAATCAGCGGAAACATGGATTTTGAATTTTATTCCGAGGACCATTCCGATTTGCTATGCCATTCACTAAACGAGGTGCAAAAGCAGTAGGGCGGCAAGCTTTACAAACAGGAATTCAATTTCCAGAGGATATGCTTGAAAACCGTCCTATTAAATAATCTTGAAAAGCACAAAACTTCTTTAAGAAGCAAAGCTGATAGGAAAGTTAATCAATTGCATACTGGAAGCGGTAAAAGAAAGGCACGTAAAGGTAAGGCTCCCGTACGCATTGGAGCAAAAACATTAAAAAGATAAAACGTGTATCTAAAGAGAAACAAGTAGAGACATTTTTACCTAAAGATGTCATTTCTCACTCCTAAAAGTGCTGAATGCTATACTAAAGAATTTTATATAGTCTTTTCCTATGACAGAAACTGCTATTGTATCATGTCGTATAGTTTAGTATCGACCAATTTCTTCACTTTTTTCTGATGGACCCGTAGAATATATTCATCCCGCATATATTTATCTTTACATCAAGCGTAAAGCTTTAAGGGGAAATGGAGATAATTTACAAGTCGCTGCAGCAGAACCACCAGCCGTTGTGGTGGATAACGTAGCACCAGTTAGTATTTTCTTACATGCAGTTTTTAGTGAACTAGATATTTCTTTAAATGATAGAATTATATTATCTTCTAATGGTACATATTCGTTCTGTGCCTATTGTGAAACTTTACTTATTTATTCCGAAGATGCATTTAAACCCATTTAACCACTACATTGTTGTATAAGGATATTGCAGAACATTTTGTTACTCTCCATGAAAATAATTTTGGTTATTATAAACGAAAATATCGTTGCTGGAAGCGCTTCCATTGATATGTATGGACGACTTCATGAATATTTCAGAATTAAATCGAATATTTCCAAATAATCTTGGTCAGCGTATAAATCAAGTCTTAGTAAAATCTATTTTATTTAATGGTAGCTGAAAATTCTACATTTAAAGTTAAACTGGAAGACGTTATTCTTTTTCTTCCTCGAATTAATATTTCTACACACCTAGCTTTACAGTTAAATAGTTAATGATTCTGCAAAATTACCACTAACTAGAGTTGAAACAAGCGTACATAATATTTATGCTATGTCACTTCCTATAATCTTGATAATATATTTCTCGGAAATGTACCGAAGGGTTTCGTTGTAGGTTTTATTGCAAACACTGCATTAAATGGGAAATAAAATGAAAATACATTCCACTTTCAGACTTTTAATATTTACAAGTTGAAATTACAAGTTGGTTCCCAATTTTCCTTCCACTCCGCCTACTTTAAATTATGCAAATGATCTATACGTTCGAAGTTATCACACCCTGTTCTCTGGAACTGGTAGATTTCAAGAAATTGTAAGTCATAAGGTGACATATTCTGATTACCCCCATGCATAAACTCTTTATGCTTTTATTTTTTCTCCTACTAATACTTTAGATGGAGTTATTAAGGATTCTCCCATTAATTTCAAAATAGGTCTCAGTCAGACACCAAGAAATTCCATTTCATGTATAATTTACGCTAAGTTTAATTCACTTATAGAAAGATCGGAATGTATATACGGATCTACATCTCGAATGTATATACGCATGTAAAATTTAGTTTAGTTTCAAACCATGACGGAAGTCGCCGCCTTTTCCAATATGAAAAATTGTTCCTAGTTTCAGATATGCAAATGTTTATTTAAGCCAGCATGTATTCGGTTTAGAATGGATAAACGGTTAAGTTGAATATGGGAAACATAAAACATACTTACAAGGTATACCTCGCACATTGTTACTGTTTATACACATGGCAGCACAAGACTAGTTTTTCTTTAGTGCCTTCTACAAAGAACAGTGAATAATTTAGAAGACATTCAGTGTCCAAAATATAATGATTTAGCGTTTCCATTGCAATGTTGTGCTCATCATCTTCATCAGTTTACAAATTGCCGTTGTACCTTAAAAAGCTTCAGTGTATGGAAAATCTTTAAGTTATTATCATTTACATTATTTTATCTTACCTGAAAACAGCCATGAACGAACGCCAATTATTGAAAGTAATTCAGATGTGGAATGATCAGCTTTTATCAATTGTGCTTGAAGACTATACAAGTGCAATAATGCTTACTGCAATATATTCAGTGGACACTTTACCAAAACAAGTACAATATCTAGCGGCACTTATAGTTAATCTAAGTGCGTCAACCTTATCTTGGACTCACAGGACTGCTATTTATATTGATAATAATAAACGTGCGTTGTTCACTTTGGTAGTTTCGGCAATGAACCTACAAAACCAATTGTTAAATTTTTACAAAGAAATTGCAAAGTATATTGTGTAAATAAAGTTCAAATTCCAGGTGAAAGTCAATACTTTGCGAATTATTCTGTATAGTTTTTATTTATTTCAGTGTGCGAGGAAAAAATGTAACTTCTTATTTACATACTAAGAACCTTAAAAAGAATGATGAAATTTTAAAATGTCTTGTAAAATTAATATACAACAAAAAGAAAAATGCAAATAATGTTTTAATATAAACTAAAACCAAATCTTTTATTTAATAAATTCCTGAAAGAAAACAAAAAGGTATAGGGTATAAAAATACATTTATTTCCTGGATTTAAGAAAAGTATTCCACAAAATGAAGGCAACGTAAGTTCAATAGTAAATATCTTTTCACAATTACTTACATAACACTTTCACAGTTTAAAAATTCTTAAACACAAACATTCGCTCTCGGTCACTATCCGGTTCAGCATTATTGTCTTTTCAATTAGTTTATTTTTCACTTAATAGAATTCCAGTGAGTAAATTTCTCAGATAAATATTCGAAGATTTCAACACTATCAAAGTCTGGATGATTTATTAAATACACATTATAAATATTATAAAAATTCACCGGATGCATGACCACTCTGAATGTTTTTCTCCTCAAGGAGTTGTCGTCCTCTGCAGAACGTGAAATACGTCGAAGCCTCATTCGATTACGATCATTATAAAAACATTCGCAACAAATTAAAGGACGTTTATTTGTTAAATTCCCTATTTTCAGTGGCTTCAAATATGCAGTCATCGTCAATATTAAAATTTACAGTTACACAAAGTAGAAGAAGACACTTGTCTATCTTGCAAAACACTATCACTGCAAATAGAATATTCTTCATCTTCACTATATGAACAAAACTCGACTTCCAAGCTTGAGGAAGATCCGGCATAGGAAGCTGCTTTCTCCGGTAAATGTCCATCGCCTTCATCCACACTAGAATTCTCGTAATAATGCATGGTGGTGGAAGTGTTCACTATAGCTACGATAGTTAGATCGCAACTAAAGCAAACAATTTATACTAAGCCTATGAACCTACTTTATAGAATATTCAAGAAATTTCTGGAATGCGAAGACATAAATAAAAGGAGGTCAACCTACTTTCTAAAAATCCATCGAAAAATATAAGAACGTCATCAAAATGAACGATCTAGAAGTTGACCTCCTTTGAGTTAAAGAAATTTCTACACGAAAATAAAAGGTCATAACTATTTAAAAATATGAGAGAAAACAGAAATCTGCGCATGAACATATCATGACACCAGCCATAAAAAAATGCAAAATACAAAATCAGTTCTCCAAGAGAAGTTCACCAACGCGGCCACGCGGAAATAAATCTCATCCCTACACGTTAACATGCAAATTCTAAAGAAGCTACTTCAGCACATAATGATCTTCCATTCCTTCTACGTTCTCAACATGGTAAAACATAAAATATTATCAAATAAAATTAGCTAACGTCATCATCTAAAGACATCGAAAGATGTGAGACAGAAAAATAGGTTACGTCAGCACAGAGTGATCTAGAAAAAGTAGGTTAGGTCAACATCGATAGATCTGACGTATACCCGGTACCGTTAAGTGAAAGTTAGGTCAAATAGTGTTGTAAGCTAAAACAGACATTCTTGAATCAGCTTCTTTCTTCTACTTCGGTGCCATTCAAACTTCTAGATACGTATCTAAAAATTAATTTCGGAGGGGGTGAATGGATTTGAAGGGTCCAACAGCAAAGTTGGTCTGGGTGTGAAAGTATCCTAAATATAGATAATTAAGGCTTAAATTATACTATTTTTTGCATATTAAAAGGTATTTTGGGTTGGAGTCCACCCAGACACCCCCTAAATATATATGTTCAAGAGCACTTCCATATAAGTCAAGATTGTTGTTTATTGGTATTTTGATATTGTTTGGTATTTCAATATAATTCGGTATTTCAGTATGATTCGCTATTTCGGTATTGTTCAACATTTCGGTATATCGTTATTTATCAGTATCCAAAACGTGCTGAAAGACGGTATAAAAATCTGAATACCGAATACTCCTAGACTATGAGGTACCCACTTGTTCAACTTGTACGCCTTGCCTTTGCGTTGCAGACGAAGTCTGACCGTTTCATGAGAGATTTGGAAGCGGTCGGTAAGCTCACTACTCGTTTGGCTGCTGTCCTTCTCTATGTCTATGCCCTCGTCATCCAGGTCCTGTGGGCGCCCACTGCGGGATACATTACACAGGAACAAATCTCCGAACCTGAATTTTCCGTAGAAATGATTGGTGGTGCGTTTATTAACACCATTATCCACAAAGGTGACTTGATTCGTCTGCGGACAAGTCCACCCCAAAGTTATAAAGCAGACTACTCTGAACTGATTTCTTCGACACTTCCATTTGTCTTTGCCACTACTCGAGCAATGATTTCTGTATCTGCGCAAAGCGCCTATCTTGGTGACAATCAATGTCACAACTCCCACTCCGATTGGTTTTTCAGTATCTCAGGCAATTATTTCCGTATCAGTGATCACGTCTTCCCAGGCGTCGTTAAAACGATAAGAACTTTTTTGTTAGCTCGTATTATAATTGTGAAATAAAACTAGTCAAATCAACCCTCAAGAAAGTTTTTGTTAACTCAATACCTTTTTCTATAATAAAAGTAATATTCTTTTTCAAAGAAATGTATCATGAGTTCAGTAGGCACAGGTATGTATATTGAGAAACTTGGGTACTGAACGCGCAAAGACTACGAGTCACACAAAGATCAAAGGAAAGATGCATGCTAGGAATAACCAGAAGGGACAGAAAGACAAACGAATGATTTCGGGCACAGGCAAAGGTGGATGACAGATGTACTAAGCCTACATTGGATTCGTAGAGAAAAGAAACGACCGAGACGACGTCCAAATGCAAGATGGGTTGATGAAAACAAACGTTTTTCAGTTGTTACATGGATGAGAATAGCATCAGACCGAGTTATGTGGAATGAAAAGGAAGCCTTCATCCAGCAGTGGATAGAAAACGCCTGAATATGATATATATTTTAACGGTCCTATTGCGGTAAACTTTTAGTATAATAATAATAGATTCATATTATTTAAAAAAACACCAAAATAGCTTTTATTGCAATTTGTTTGAGGCTAGACTATAGAAAGTTTGTAAATATGGCTTCTTCCGCGGAATGATTTTGTGTTTAGAAATTTTCTTTGTTTAGGACGATGTGACAAGGCATTTTTGGTATGTTGTGGGCAACTGTGATGAACATTGTAACATGTGAAAGTCACAGCGTAATAAAAAAGGGGCAAATTTTGATAACGTCATTTGTAGATTTTCCTCATTATTCAGGAGAACGGAAAAGGTCGTTCTTGGAGACATGGATTCTTATGGGAGACGTTATTAGATAACACCAAATAAACCAGTCCCAAAGTAACGATATTCACATCCCAACATCTGGACATTTGCTAACAGGTTAGGGCTTACAGAAAATATATTTATCTCAATTTCTACAAATTGGTAGATTCGCCCTTATTCAAATTATCCTTTTTTATGATAAGCTGTAATATTGTTGTTCATTAATACGACTAGATAAATACCGTTAAGTGTGGAAATGATCTAATGCTCTGGTGCTAAAATATGATATCGAAGTGAACACTGATGGATATCTGAACATCTTAGCATTTTTCCTGAACTTGATGAAAAGTTATATTTGCCAGATATTAAGCATTTTTAACAGTCTATCTGGTTTAACCGATGTAACAAAGATAGTATCAAATTATTTTTGGGTTAGAATTCAAAATTCAAATCCAAAAACAATTTACTGGAATAAGATGACTGTATAAAACCAAACATAAAAGTAATAGGATACCATAAAGATATTACAAAGAAAAGAGTTACGAATATATTATTTAGGATGTACCAATATTACTATTAATTTACAAATTATTTTGTAGCGGAATATTTATAAAAGATATTGACAGATACGTGTTATCTTATTTGGGTTTATCTTACTTATTTACAGAATATTAATTTACTATAACGTTAAAATCGTAATTGCCTAAGATGCTATCCCGGTTTTCTTAACAGATCGTACTTTCAAGAAAAGGTGACTGAAAATGTTCAAACATGCTCTATTAATATTAAATATTTCTTAGTTTCTGAGTGGCTTGAGCGGTTTTTTTTATTTTTAAATGCGTTCGTAAGTAAACGTTTCACTGGGTTTTAGTATATAGTAATCCGTGTCTAAATTATTAATGTAACTTTAGAAATTACCGAAAGAAAATGAAAATACTTATGTGACACCGTTCTGGTAGATTCCGTGACATCAATAACGTGCTCTCCTCAGAGCTCTCAACCAAGTTTTAGAAAAAAAAACAGCCGTTAAAATCTCCGCCAATTTTTATGGCGCCACACTGTGAGTGAGAGATATGTGTGTGAGAGAAAGAAAAGGCGATGTCATGGATGGGAACATCAGACGTTCTGGAAGTTAAAAGCATGGAAGATGGGCTTCGAGTAATGCGATTCCACGGTAGATCGTTGCACCTACCCTTTTGGCTTTTCCTGTGGTGATCCATCGGTGTTAGCCTCAATCCCACCTCTGAAGGCCTTCTTCTAGCTTTAAAAGCTGTATGAAAACCTAAAGAAGAAAACAAAGATAATGATGAGACGCCCTATCACTATTTCTTTAGATCTTGTGTTCTCCCACTTTCTCTTTGTGTCTCTCTTTCTTTGGCTTATGACTATCGTATAATCTTCACTTTTTTTTGTTTACACCTCCTTATACTCACAAAATAAAAAGAAAGACTTTTCTTGCTCTTCTGGGTTTTATTCGCTGGATATGAAAGCGAATATCTGTTCAAATATCTGCAAATACAGCAAGATGGTGTCAGGATATTACGGACGGAAAGTAGACAGTCTTTTCATGCTAGTCATTCTAATACCCTACACCATGAAGAACGCAATCTATCAAATGGTCTACACTAGATTTTGCAGTTGGTAATATGAGGGAAACTGAATTGAAATAGTGATTCATGCACAATCAGTTTATTTTTTTCTAGCACCGCAGTACCAAAGAAAAAGAGAATGATCTCCAGTAAAGTTATTTGGATTATGAGTGTGTAAAGCTTGTAGAAGTGAGACTATAATATCATGTTTTCAGTGTTTTAGAACGAACAAGTTAGGTAGAGAAACTGGCAACTTGCGCCTGTACCGACAATTCTTGGACTGCCGATATGTACCACCAGAACGTCAAAAAGCTTTCTCGATTGAAGATCTCAAGTATAAAGTATTGATGTTAGAATCATCAGTTTTCGTGCTTTGGGTTTAACAAGTTTATATGATATACAGTAATGTAAGGCACTTTCTATTTCGCTCACAGTTTCGTGTTCTGAACATAGCTCTTTATTACGCAAGTGAAGTTCTGTCAAATACTTTTCTGATATTAAAAAGTCAGCCGAAAACTTACAACAAAATTCCCGAATTTTGAGAATCAAGAACAAACGAAAGACAATATTATTACATAACTTTGTCAAGCAAGTAAAGTAGTCATTATATAACTCTTCAAATTGAAGTGATGAAGGTTTCTTGGAAGTAATTTGTTAGTCGAGATATTTAATTACCTAAAAGTATGACGTAATATACTAGGTTCAAGTACAGGATTTAAAACCTCATTCATCCCAAAGGTTGAATCCTGACAATAGCATTAACGTCATTTACTAATTATTGAAAATGTTTATATTGATCTTCAGATTTATTTATTTTCTTTTTTAGTTCTAAGCACATTGTTTTAACTTTTTGTTAAGAAATATAAGTGTACCCAATTCATATACTTTGCGCTACTTTGGTGTAATATCTTTCTTTTTGTAAAATAATTTTAATGGCAATATAGAGACTTTAACAAATCATTTGATAAGTAAAGAAACTTGTAAACTTTATTTTGTATGAGCTATTTTTAGTAACGATTATGAATGCGATGCTTGTTAAAATTTCCATCCATGCCCCTGCCGGGATTCAAACTCGGGACCTTCGTGTCGCTGGCTTAGCGCCATAGCCCACACCGCTACCAGGTCGGCTAATCGTTTATTAAGGAATTGAAGTTACTCAACGATTCAATAAATTCTCAAGGAAGGTTGTTTAAAACCATGTCATGTACTCTAATTAGTAGACAAGTTCTGAAAAGAACCAAACTGAGTCTAACAAGGAAATCGTCAATGAGATGATATCAATACCTACCCTGAAATTTTGCAATGAGAATCCACGTTGCATAGAGAGATAATATACAAAAATGAGCTGTCTATATTAACTGCAAGGTACCCAGATATTGTCTGCAATATTGGTGCGAGGTGTACAAAGAGTGTATTTTTATCATTCAATCAACACTTCTATATCAACACTTTTATCATTTATATCACTTCTGCCTCACTTTTGTGGTGGAGTGAAACATTACCGAGCCCACTTACTTTATAGTTTGAATTTCCGCTGGAGCTCATCATAGCTCACTTTACCAAAAACTGTAGGTTCTCTCGTAGAAGCTTACCAAGAAACAATACTTAGGATGTTAATAACCATTCAACCAATCAAATGACTTGTGCTTATTAAATAATTAAAAATACACTCTTTGTACACTTCGCACCAATATTCCAGTCCCTATGACCAGCTATTTGTTTTTATATTACCACTCTATCTGATGTAGATTCTTCCATCAGAATTTCAGGGTAAGTTTCAATGTAATCTTATTGACTTGTAAGTTGAATAATTGTAGTACACGTCACGTGTCAATTGCAAAATGCCTTTAAAATAATAATATGCTGATACTTTTTAAATGTAGACTACCAAACTGTTTATTACTGTTTATTTATTTATTTCATCGACACAACAGGCCTTAATGCCTATTTATAGCGTCTACAGTAATTGTTACATTGTTTTATTTAATAACACAAATAATAGAACATCTATACCCTTTTTCTTGTCCAAAAAGTTTCTTTTTCTTTTTCTTTCTCTTTCTCATTTTTTTTTTTTTTACAATATTTTCTGTATCAATCTTTTGTACACTTCTTCCGAATTTCCAAATAGGTCCAAATTTGTACAATTCTTACCTATTGCATTATAAGTAGCACTAGTTCTCCATGTAGGTGACATATTTAATACGTTTGTACGAGCTTTTCTACAGTAGAATAGGCCACTATTTCCCTCGCGCGTTCTGAGGGATGGGACCTTAATAATTATTTTTTCTATTAATTCGGTAGAGTCTATATTATTGTGCAAAAGTCTGTACAAGAAGAGTAGGTCGTTTAATGTTCGTCTTTGATCAAGTTTCTGAAATTTAAAATTATCGATTAAATTATTGTAAGATTCGTATTTCGGGTAGAAACCAGTCCGTTTGTATGTGAGAAAACGTAAAAATTTGCTTTGTAAGTGTTCGATCTTCTGGCAACTAGCTTTCATAGAGGGATTCCATATAAGTGAGGCATATTCAAGTTTGGACCTAACATAGGAATAGTAAAGAGTTTTCAAAGTGCTATCATTTGCAAATTCTTTGGTTGTCCTAACAAGAAATCCTAGGTTTCTATATGCATCATTGGTCATATTTACCACATGTGGCGAAAAGGTTAGTTTACTATCGAATGTAACACCTAAATCTTTAATTGTATCCAATTTTTTTAAGCTTATTCCATTGATCGAGTAAGTGAAATCGTAAGTTTTTTCCCGTCTGCTATAGGTCATTGCTTTACACTTACCAATATTTATTTCAAGTCTATTCCTAGAACACCATTTCAATATACTGGTCAAATCCTGTTGAAGCAGTAGACAGTCATCCAATGACTTTACATTGACAAATATTTTTAAGTCGTCTGCAAACAACAGCTTACGAGAATTTTGAATATAGTGTGGTAAGTCATTAATAAATAATAAAAACAGAAGAGGACCAAGATTAGATCCCTGAGGAACACCGGAACCGACATAAAAGCAATTGGTTTTATATTCTTTATATAGAACGGATTGTCTACGGTTACTTAAATAAGACTTGAAGAAATGGATCATAGAAGGACTAAAACTGAATGTGGAAAGCTTTTGAATTAGTATATTATGGTCTACAGTATCGAATGCTTTTTTAAAATCCGTGTATACAACATCTACTTGTTCTTTATTGTCTATGGCGGAAGCTATGAAGTCTGTAATTATAGCGAGATTAGTTACAGTAGATCTTTTCTGTAAAAAGCCATGTTGATATATTGAAAGTACCGGCTTAACATGCTGCATGACCTGATCATAAATGACACTTTCAAATACTTTAGCAACCGTTGACAATATGGCTACAGGACGATAGTTGTCAACTTTATTTTTATTGCCTGCTTTCGGAACTGGACATATAATTGATTCTTTCCACATATCTGGAAATACACTTGTTCTTATTGATAAATTAAATAACGTATATAGCGGTTCTTTAAAAATATCACTACAACCCTTCACAATATAAGCTGGTATATTATCAGGCCCAACTGCCTTATTCGGTTTCAGTTTCTGTATGGCCTTTTGAATGTCACTTATACTTATTTCTAAAACGTGGAATAAGTTCTGACATTCCTCCTGCGAGTTTCCATCAAGTATATTGTCAGTCGTTTTAATTGAGGAAGATTTATTGTAAATAGATTGAAAATGCTGAGCGAAAGCAGTGGCTACCTCATCGTTGCCAGTCAGGTTCTGTCCCTCATATAGCATGGGTATTGGAGAAAGATGGCGTGATTTACTTTTGATATAGGACCAGAAGTGTTGTGGATCTTGTGTTATATTATTTTCAGCATTAGAAATAAACGCATTATGTGCTTTTTCAATTTCGCGCTTCACTTCCTTACGTAATCTGCAGTACTCTTTATAGTGATATTGATGTTCGTTCGTTCCCTCCCCCTTAAGCCATTTAACTCGTTGACGCCATTTCATTTTTATTTTGTCTATTATGCTTTTTGTAAACCAGCAAGGAAAAGTTTTTCTCGTTGGTCTTTTTTTTGGAATACACTTTTGAAATATTGCATAAATTACTTTATAAAACTCATCAACTGCTTCATTCACATCCGTATGTTTTTTTAACTTTTGCCAATCTACTTTAGCTAATTCATTATAAAGATATACATAATTCCCTTTCTGAAAATTGAACCCTAGTAAATTTCTTTTGTTTCTGAGTTTAGGGCTGATGACTAGAGCCCGGATTACCATGTACAAACAAACCCCGAGATATGCATGCAAATATACACGAAAAATATAAAAATATTCACTAAAATATTTCATTAAAAATTTAACATATGCACTGAAATATACACTAAGAAAATAAAATTTATATTTCTTACAAAAATATCTTACCTTTTAACGACCTCTGTTGCAATGAACTAGGAACGTCTTCCTTAGGTTTTCTTCTGCAAACTCTCTGTGTTTATAAGTGAGAAACGATTTATAGATCGAAAAGTTCCTGTCTACATCAGCAGAAGTCACTGGTGCATGTGAAAAACACCAAATGTCTTCCTGTGTTAGGTCCTCTTCCAATTCCATGTTTTCACCAGTAACTACATTTGTAATGTCACAGATTGTTCCGTACCCGGGATTTTTGCCTAATACTTCTCAAAGTTTACCTGACGCTATTTTCGCAACACCGCGAGTTTCACTGGACAAAGTCTGTGACAATTCGCCCAACAAGGAGAGTGAATGCTGCAAAGCATTGTTACGGGATTCCAACTGTTTGATATTTTCAGGCATTCTCGAGAAGTGGTTGTGTATGTAGTTAATTTTGTTCTCAATGACACTTATAAAGACATATTGTTTTGACACATAAATAGCGGCTGCATCATCGGGATTTAGTGAATCTACAACTATCTTCACTTGATTCAAGTTAGCTTCACAATACGACACAGCTTCTAGCCACGAGCCCCATCGGGTTAAAATTGATTGCGGAGGCAGCGGAACATTTTTCGCAACTTCGCGGAAGATTCGTACGCACGATTGAGCTTTCACATATACTTTCTTTACATTTGATACAAGCGCGTCTTCTTTCGGATATTTGCATCTGATTGTTTCTGCTACGCAATGAAGACCGTGTGCAAGACAAGTAAGGTGGACTAATTTAGGATACAACACTTTCAAACCAGGTGCTGCTTTGACAATGTACGGGACCGCGTCGGTAACAAAGGGTAAGACATTGTCGTACTGGATGCGATCAGGCCACAACAAAGTTAACGAATCATTAAAGAATTTGGCAATTGAGGAATCATTCACTTTCTCCAACAACTCGATATTCAATAAGTAAGGTTTACTACTCGCCTTCATTGCGCCAACAACAGCATTGCTAACACAACGTCCTGCCGCGTCAGTTGTCTCATCGATAGACACCCATATTTCTTCGTGCTTCAACATTTCCCGAATTTCTCCCATGACTTCACAGGCACATACTGTAGTTTTTACGTAGGGTCGATATATCAGGTACTTTTTTTAACCGTGTATTTTTTAAAGAAATCTCGTAGATTACTATTGCTCAGTTTCCACAATCGCTCTCAAAAACGCAGAACACAGATCTACATAGAATGCATTACTTGCTGCGCATTTAGCTGGCGAACTAGTGACAGCGATAATTAGTTGTTTCTTAGTGCGTGAACTTCTCAAAAGAGCTTCCTGTTGTCTTGTCCTGTCATCTTGAGTAACTTGAAATTTCTTCTCTGTAGAAACAATATTTTCGCACATCACACAGAATAAAACTGAACCATCTTCTGTAAAGACACTACTTCAAATTCTCGTATGTATTTGCGCAACAGGGCTGCCTTACTTGCGAATTCAGGTGGCATGTTTAACAGAACACACACGCACAAAACAAACTCTACTGAACTATACATAGATATAGAATCGGACGGGACAAACCCGTCCAAATAGCTGGAAAGAACGGGATATTCCCGTCCAGTGTTGCCAGCAATCGAAAGTGAATTTAACTAGGATTGTGAGCAAAACAACTCAACGCTTTTTGTTTTTTCAAAAAACAAATTTATTCTACATCTGCGTTTACAAAGTGATTCAGTTCACTTTAAATATACTGAATATATAATACACTTTCTTGCGATATACTTCACTTTAAATATACTTTCTTGCGATATATTCTGAAATATGCAAGTGTGCAGCAACAAAATTCGGAAATATGCAGTATCCTGCAAAGTTTACGAGGTATGCATGCACATCGAAATTCACTCAAAATATTCACTTATATGCGCTATCGTATGCGTCTCAAACGAATCCTTACAAGTCCGTCGAAAAAAAAAACTTTCCATACGTTTCTGCATGTTACTATAAAAATGCATTTTGCATATAAATCCGAGCTCTACTGATGACATAGGATGTTTAAACTTTGTGTTTAAATTTGCCTGTCATACACAATGAGCAGTTTCAGAATGACCATTTTACTTAGCGGCACTACAGATTTTCTAAGTAAAACCATTATAATTTTAGCGTGATCGTTGCTTGGCGGATCTTCACTTTACAATCCATAGTTTTAAAGTTAGAAACTTGTGAACTCCTGACATCCTGTAAAACCTCAATAGGGCTTGAGTATATATATATATATATTCTTAGGCGTTTTAAAGATTATACATATTTAGATTATGTGCAAGAGAAAGAGCGTAAGTTTAAAAATACAAATAACAATATTCCATCACAATATATATTTTAATTTGTAAGGAATTTAATTTAATTTTACATAGAATAATTGATGAAAACAATAGTCGGTTTTGAGTCTTCTTTAAAATTGTAAATGCTCTTTAATAAATATTAACGATATAAAAACGAGTGCAGAAAGTCAAACATGCGTTAGTGATAACATATAGATCAAGTGAGTGTTCATTTCAACTTATGTTTAAGATCACGAGATTAACAACATGCACTGAAGGATTAATAGTTCTGAATTTTATACAAAACTTTTAGAACGAAATGTGCAGTAACTTAACTCCAACATCAAAGTGCGATGAAATTATTATAATGGAGGAAAACTGAAACTAAACGTTTCATCAGGACATACATATAATCATGCATAGAAAATGTGGCAGCTTTTATATCTGTATTTTGATAACCAGCTTTCAGATAACAAATAAAACAGCGGAAGCCAAATGATACAAGAAGATAAAAGGAATATAAAATAAAGCATGTTCAGCCTTGAAACAAGACATTTAGATTAACAATTACGTTTAATACTAAACTAAACTTTAATACTAACACGGAACATAAGTTCTAACTAGGGAATCATTACGTTTCCGAAGTATCTAAAAATAATGAAACATGTACAAATTAAGCATCGCTTCATATTATATATATTTAATCATCTACGCATGTTATATACTAATTAAAAACATCTAGAAAGACTGACTAAAAAGAAAAACATGGGGCGTTCTCTCATATACAGTCACTTTATAAATTCTTGAATTTGTGCGCCTCATGATTTTCTATTAGTGATGCATAAACAAAATTATTTTTTACTTTTTACTTCTGTATGCTCATTTTTTTTTGTAGTAGGATTGTAGTAGTTGTTCCCATGTTTTTATTAATTAATATTTTATTATTGGAGTATTAATGTTAAATTTGTAAGTGATGTACCTTTCTATGTCTGAATGTTTGTGTTTTGTTTGACAATTTTTGCATATGTTTCTTTGCCGATGAATATATGTCCATCCACCGACTTTAGAATATTAAAGTGGCACTGTAGCAGCTCTTCAGAAGCCTGATTCACGGCTGTATGTAATTTATTATTTAGATTGCCCGTGATTGCTAATGTAAGAACGGTGGTCATCCATTTTGCCATTTACGCTGTGTGTTCTTGAATGGCATTGTTTACAACAGATTGAACTTAGCCCAAACTAACCGGCTCATTAGCTACTGTGTTTAAATTGTCCTTCTTGCTCCCGTTCTTGTTGAGTTCAGTAGATCTGAAAATCTTCTTTATAGAATACTGCTTTGATTTCTTTGGACGAAGGGGACATATAGCGCTTGCAGTTCTATAACTAATCTCCTTGCACGTCGCACAGAAGCTTGGATTTGGAGAAACATTACATGTAAAACTTAGGTGAGACTTTCCACATTTAAAACAAACAGGCTGATTAGGACAGTTATTTTCATCATGATATTTATAGCATTTGCGGCAAGGAAAAGATCTGTCACTGTATCTCGAAGCTTCGACTTTATATCTGAAAAAGCCAATAGTGATTCCATTAGTTATGAGTTCGCTAACCAAAGATGGATCCTTAGTGTAAAACCTAACCAATGTTACAGGGCATTTGTCTCCCTTTATTCTGGTGACATTTGTTATGGGCGTTCTTGTTTCTCGATAAGTTTTAAGTTCTACTACTTCTGTGTCAGTGGGAACATCTTTAATAACACACGTAGAGGTTGTTTTGGTATTGAGAGGCCTGGGTTCGATTCTCCGATCCTCCAATACATCTATAGTTGCATTTTGTCCAAAATCTCTGTCAGTGAATGTTTTAAGAAAGTTCGATTTATTATATCTATCCTTAAAAGTGATTTTTAGTCCTGTATTTTTCTCAGTCGGAAACGATATAATATCCATGTTTATCCATAATGATATAATATATAATGATATAATATCCATAATGATATAATATCATTATGCCATAATATAATATATTATGGCATAATGATTATTTTCTCTATATTTTGAATTCTCTTGTTCAGATGATGTCTGACATTTAGAGGAAACTGGCGCTTTCGGTGGAATCTCATCAATTTCTATTTGGTTTTAATTTTCATAGAAGAAGCTAGGAGTTCTACTAATACTTTGTTTGAATTGTGCTTCATTATAATCAGTTATTCCTGTATAAGCTTCTGGTCCAAATTCGTCCCTATCGAACGAATCAAAAAATTTCTTCTCATCAAGGGGGTTGATTACTGATGAATAATCTGACCCAGAATTATCTTCTATGCCTGCAAGAATATGTTTATCTATACCAATTTTACTTGAGATAAAGTTATGTAATGAGTCAAGATTAGAAAGGAAATGCGGATGTATGTTCTTTATGAAAAAACAAGTTATTTTGTTTAGATTTCTGAAGGTGTTTTATGTGTTGGGGAATGAGGTGAGGAGGGATGGATTGTTTCTGCATAGTAAATCGATTCTGAAATTCGACCTTTAACTTTTATTTCTCCACCTCTGACTTCTTCAGACTGTATTGAGATCTCACTGTTTGAATTTAAATCTTCCTCTGCTGCCCTGCTCTGCAACGTCATGACTTTAGATTTCTTCTCCTTTGTATTTTGATTGGAACTTTGAGTTTCTATATTATTTTCGATATTTGCATGTTGTTTGGGTATTAATTTGGATGATCTCGTATCTTTAGAACTCTTTTTGCCCTTAGTATGACCAGATGGAGTGAAGTCCTCCCTTTTGTTTCTTCTCATAATGGATAAGGATAAGGATATAAGAGAATGGAAAGAGGGTTGTCTGTCCTATCCTACAATTAATCCATAAACTGAACTTTTGTTCTAACCGTTGGCCCTTAGAACGACCTATTCCGTTTTAAACCCCGGATATTTATATTATAAATTTATTATTAGTTTGATTGCACAGAATATTTACTTCTATCCTAGATAAGGAGTATGAGTTGGTTTGCTTTATTAATTTAGCTCGTTTATATGATAAGTTTGTGCCTTTTAGATTCTCAGATTGCTTCGATCTGGAGAACACAAAACATTGGTCCTTCTTGCATGAGTCCCTGCGCTGCTCTCTTTGAAATAGTTATTACATTGTCAGATGTATAAATGTGTCCGCAAATTCTATTCAAATTCTATTCAACCCCTAAAATTCCGCTTTCTAGTTTCTCGCGAACTATTCGGCACCAGCGTTTTTTCATCTGCATTTATGTTACGCGGACCACTCTTTTTACACGTTCAACAAGCCTTAGAATTCTGCATAGAACTTCAATCTCTGATGAAAATCCTTCTTTCCTTATCATCTATCCGCCAATTTCTAACATTCTATCTAATCCTAACCGAAGCTTCCCGTCTCATGTTAAACCTGAAATACAAACCTCTATCTAAGCTATCTCTACATTTGTCGGAGCAACCTAACCTGTGCCCGTTTGAGATTGAAAAGTAATAGACTATATACTACACCTATATACTAGATTCTCTCTTATGTATTAAAGGAGTTTCTGCCCCTCCTTTTTCTTTCGTAGTTGTGTACAGTGTACCAACACCCTCCTATTCTATTTACGTTTAAAATGCTGTGTATTTTAAGCGGTTTGCTTATTAGCTTTGTTAAATTTGTGAGGGTGACCCATATACCTGGTATGTATATCCCTTTCCTTTTTGTCAGATTTTGAGGTTTCGCTTTCTGTTACATACAACTCTCTTTCCTTTTGGTTTCTGTGTATTCGTGAATAAAGGTTTCTTGGCTTCAGCAATCGCGTAGTGATTGATATCTTGCTATTATTTAAAACAACATTGAGAATTCATAGAATACGGGACTTACAAAAAGCCAGATACACTAACCACGTGATAACAGATCTGAACAATAAAACTGAGATTAACTGGGGGAATAGAACAAACAAAAATCCAGAGGAACTTCCAAATTTTAATCATTAAGAGCCAAATAGAAAATGTA
Source organism: Lepisma saccharinum (assembly GCA_022664845.1). Classification (NCBI taxonomy): domain Eukaryota; kingdom Metazoa; phylum Arthropoda; class Insecta; order Zygentoma; family Lepismatidae; genus Lepisma; species Lepisma saccharinum. Next base: position 87,620 of record JAGDQP010001895.1, read on the forward strand.
ACAATACAAGCGTTAACAGCACCCGCATAAACAGCAGTTCAAGCAGTAAAGAGCAAGGTCACAATACACCTAGGTGATCAATTAGACAAACTGTAATTTCATAAAAACAAACATTAAAATGTCGAAACAGTAATCAAACAACGACTATTATGAGAGGACTGAAAACAAACAAATCGTGATTCATGTTTACACTGAAACCGGAATACTGAAAAAAGGCTCGTGTGTGACAAAAAGCGAAATCCGAGACTCTGATAAAAAAAAGAAGAAGATGAGTGCATACATATTGGTCAATAGCAACACATATAAGCTCATAAAGCCTCAAGAACGCAAATTATAATATGTATGCTGGAACAGTGGATTTCAAATTTTAATTTTATTTACTACCATTAGGCATCCTACCCTTAGTCCAGGATAGGGCGATGTAGAATATGAAGATACTGGAAGGTAGTCAGAAGTACCATCGTAGCATTTGCCTGGTGTGAATGTGGAAAACCCTACGAACACCACAAACGGTACACAACATTGTAAGAACAAAAACAGAATTGGAAGACCTTGCTACACTACATAAAGCTACAAAAGAAGAAAAAAGGTAAGAAACACCTTTAATACCATATAAAAGGGAGAATCCAGTACGCTGGTGAGAGTAGAAGGGTCGGGCTTTAGACCTCGCATTACAATGAAATAAAGGGGAAAATATATGAGAAAATAATCATGAATTATTATTAGTTTTTGGTAATTATACAATTAGCATTCAACAATATTTCTCATATCCAAAAGCTACCAGGTACTGTAGCGGCGCCCACTTAGCTCAGCGCTTCAAGAGGCCGCTTGTTTTGGTTGGATCTTAAAGAATCTGGAACCGCTCGCATCAAAAACAAACATGATAACCAGAAACTCAATGTTGTGTACTATTAAAATGTGTAAATTATGCTTATAATTAGAGCGGGTAGAGCTTTTGTGTATTACATTTTCATATACAAAATTAGAATAGAATTCAAATGTCAGTATTAGTTTTAAATGTCAAGAGAACAATCATGAACTGTAAATAAATACAGAATTCAATTGTAACGGAAAGATGTTTAAATATGATGTTGAAACAAGAAAATAAATGAAAATTAAAAAGTAAATATTTGAAGAAATCATTGTAATCACAAGAATAACTAAATCCTATTATTTTTTAATTAACCAGCTATATTGATGACAGTTCTCTACAAACTCATTTAATATTGTTTTGCAGCTACTTTATCGTTATTAAAACACATCATCTCCCAAAATGCATTTTGAAAATTCTGTCCGCTTCAGTGTAAACACAAACGTCCAGCTGTTGATGAGAAAATAAAATGAAATCTACTCTTAATTACTATCTGACACGATAAATAATATTTGATTTCTATAAACAACAAGCGTTTGATCTCACTGGTTTATTAGGAGGAGTGCTTTATCCCTCGTTAATTAACGACTAATATTCCAGAAATTTCAGTTGGTTTTAATGCAAAGCTCCTCTGTGTATTGTGATAAGGCGAGAGAATTATTGTGTGTCGACGGTAATGATTATTAATACCTGCCAATCTATGGTTCACATACATATGTTCTTTCACTCTCTATGAATATACATATACATCATTCGTACGTTCATATGTTGCTTCACGAATACGTGTTGTAAACCCTTTGGAGATCACTTTAAATAATACAAATAATCATATAAACTGTGTAGCAAAGTTTTAGCATATATTTTTACCTGGTACTTTCCTTGGATTGTAAAAATAGCAAGAATGGTGCTTGAGAGGTTCCAGCGAAAATTGTTTTGTCACAGATGTACATGTAAGTGAGACGCACAGATGTACATGTAACCTCTGTAGACAGACGGATGCAATTCTTCATATAAATTGAAAATAATAAAAACCATAACGCTTCGTGAGAAACTTATATTCATATATTAAATAGCTATGCAGATATTTGTATAACACTGTGAGGTTCAAAATAGATTCTTACAATTTATGACATTGCAGAAATTTATTTTGCTCCTTACAGTTTTTCCATATAGTTAAGAACGTATTAATTTCCTATATGTTACACATGTAGTAGTAATATAAATTATTATGTTTTGTCAGCTGCTAATGAACGCTAAGGCTTCTGGTTACATCCCATGTTTTGTTTAAACTTAAAAAATAGAAAAGAACATGAAAAACAAGGCAGAAATCAAAGACCCTAAAAATACGTAAAGCATATAAAGATTACAAGAAATAAAACCCAAACAAAGTAACAAAAGCAACACTAAAACCAACTCCATAAAACCAGTATTATAGAAAGAAGAAGAGAAAATTCTCTCACTAGCCTTAATTATCAAAAGGATAATTCTCACACAGTCAATAACACTAAAGAATAAGATAGATTATATTAATAATTGCGCGGATCTTCGTCCTTGGGGAATAATATTCGATTTGATAATTAATAAAACATACAACAAATAAAGGGTTCTGCACAACTCCTCACATTCTTTTTATAAATTTGAAAGGAATAAAAAGCACCATAAATACCTTAACATTGTAGTACAACTAAAGCCCTAAAATATCATTGATATGTCTACAATATACACTAGAATAGACAAACCTAAACTACCCTCATTAACACAAAAAGTAAGATATTAACGTCTACAAGAAATTTCACTATAATATTTGCTTGAACTTAAAAAAGCAACAAAACAAACTCAAGATAATATTCTCTAGACTCAAAAGAATTAGCAAAAAGTGCTTTCGCTGAGAGATACAACACAAAACATTTATAACAACAAGTAAACAAGGACATATAGGAAAAATTCATACTGTCATAAATTTTCATAATTTAATAAAAATGATGGTCTTGTAAATCATAAGTGAGCCCCTGACCCTGAAAGCATCAAGAGGAAATAACAACATTTATCCTCAGTTCCAAAACGAATATTTTCTACCAACCTACCTCTTGTTTATTCCTTGATATTAAATTGACAATAATTTTCCTATTGATCCTAATAGTTCTCACCCTACTATTTATTCAATTAACCCACCCGCTATCCATAGATCTTACCCTAATTATCAATACAATCATTACATGCCTGCTAAACACGGCACTATCAGAATCTCCCTGATTTTTCTATGTTCTCTTCCTGGTCTTCCTAGGATGTGTATTAGTTTTATTTATCTACGTAACCAGATTAGCCTCAAACTACATGTTCCACCTCAACACCAAAACAATAATTCTTCTTCCATTTATGGTCAGAATTATTATACTATTAATTATATACCCCTACTTATACCTACCTTACACTCGCTAGAAGACTCATTAGAAATCATCATTAAACAGCAAAAAATTCCAGCAGTAACATTTTATAACAAACCCTTATCGTCTATTACACTAACACTACCAGCCTATCTCTTCGTGACCTTAATACAGTCGTGAAAGCAATGATCTTTCAACAAGGACCTCTGCTACTCAGGAAATCTTATATAAATATTCATACAAAAAATACCCCCTTCTTAAAATTGCTAATAATGCCCTAATTGAATTACCCGCCCCATAAACATTTTCTAGTGATGAAATTTTGGGTCCCTATTAGGACTCTGCCTAATCATTCCAATTATTACCGAACTATTTCTAGCTATACATGACACCTCCAGAATTGAACTCGCATTTGACAGAGTTATCCACATTTGCCGAGACGTAAATTTCGGATGGCTCCTTGAGACCGTCCACGCAAACGGAGCATCCTTTTTCTTTATTTGCATATACCTACACGTAGAACGAGATATATACTAAGTTTCTTACCTATACTTTCACACATTAAGAGTAGGGGTGATTATTCTCCGAACAGTAGTAGCAACAGCATTTGTTGCCTATGTCCTCCCCTGAGGACAAATATGTTTCTGAGAAACAAAGGTAATTTCTGCCATTTTATACCTCGGAACAATACTTTTACAATGAATTTGAGGTGGGTATGCAGTAGACAATGCTACCCTAACACGAATCTTTGCCTTCCATTTCATTCTAAATTTTCTTGTTCCTGCCATATCCAAAATCCACTTATTATTCCTTCACCAAACAGATTCAAATAACCCCTTAGAACTTAATAGCAACAGAGATATAATCCCTTTCCATCCGCTCTACTCCTCTAAAAACTTGATTGTATTCCTAATTATAATATTTTCCCAAACTCTTATGTCCCTTTGAAATCCTTACATAGTACGAGGCTAAGAACATTTCATCCTAGAAAACCCCTTAGTAGTCCCAGTTCACATCCAACCACAGTGTTTATCTTTGCCTACGCGAACCTACGATCAGTTCCTAACAAATTAGGAGAAGCCATTGCACTAGTGTTATCTAGTCTAAAAATCATAATTATAACAGTTGTCATAATTCGAGGCCAATAATTCTACACCATCAATCAATTTTGTTTTAGAATTATAGTTTCAGTAGTTATTTTAGTAATTTGAATTGGCGCCCGACCCGCAGAGGACTCTTATGTTTTAACAAGCCAAGTATTAACTATAATTTACTTTGTATACTTCTTACTTAACCCCAACTTCTAATATTATGATATTTTCTATTAACAAAGAAAACCTACTCCTTTTGCCGAGAAAAAGCACATGTTTTGAAACCATACTACAGAGCAAACTTTAAGGACTTTAAATCCTAATTATAATACAGTTAAATTTTAAAAAAAATCTTAAATGGGACCGAAAACAACAAATTGTTCAGTGATATCGGCAAAAAACTCTATCAAGCAAGATATATTAATTTATCATAACGAAATCAAAGTAAAATCCCACAAACCCAAATATAAACAAAATAAATAAATACTGACCTAAGAAAAAAGAAGAATACAATCCAAAAAGATGATAGCGAACAAAAGTCCCGTACATAAAATTCTAGCATGCTCTTCCATAAATATTAGAGCAAATCCCCCAGCGCTATATGCAACATTAAACCCAGAAACAAGATCGGATTCCCCTTCAACAAAATCAAAAGGAGTCAGTTTAGTTTAAGCTAAAAAATAGGCCGATGAAGCCAAAGCTAAAGGAAAAGTAATAAAAAAGCACCACAAATCCTCTTGATAAGTAACAAAATTAAGAAGACTATATCTTGCTCTTAAAAAGCATAAGAAAACAAAATCAATGCAACACTTACCTCATAAGAAATAGTTTGCGCTACAGCCCGCAACCCACTGAGCAAAGTATAATTAGAGTTCGAAGATCACCCAGCACATATTTCAGTATAAATTCCCATGGGAACTTACTTACTTGGGAACATAATGTAAGAAGCAAAAGCATGGTCTCGGAAGAAAATAAAAGTCGCTTAGCATCGGGTAATATAGGTTTCTTTTCAGTCCAAAAATTTTTATTCTCGCGATTAAGAGTTGAAATTGAAACTGTATGGAAACGGTTATCCTGCTGGTAGTACTTTATGGTTGTGAAAGTTTGAATACGACCTTGGCAGGTGACCATAAATTCTATGTGTTTGAAAACAAGATTTTGAGAAAGACATACGGGCCGAAACGGGACGAGATGACCGAAGAAGATATAAATCTGCTAATGAAGATTTCCACAGACGCCCGATGTTGTTAGAATAATGAAATCTAAGATGAGTACCCATCTAGAAAGAATGGTTGGGAAAACGAAGATTATATTCATTCATGGTTGAGAAGCCAGAGAGAAATAGGCTGTTGGGAAGACTGAGATCTCTTTTTGAGAACAAAGTTAGAAGATATCTTTAAGTGGTAGATGCTCGTGATGAAAACTGGCTTTATCTTGCACAAGATAGAATCCAATGGCCAACTTACGTTTCTGCGGCGATGAAGTTACGAGTTCTATAAGCCATAGAGTTAGTTATCTTGAATGACTACTTATAATCAAAGATTTTATATAAATAATGAATTTGGATCAAAACATACGAAATTCAGAGGACATCATTGTTTCTAAAGATCCATCCACTTTACTTCCAGTGTGAACAGTGTTGAATAATCAAACTGTTTCGTTATTAGTGCAAGTGTGTCCATTTTATCAATCATGTTATATTTTTAAAAAATATAGAAGTAAGCATTTATATCAGAATATTTAATTATAAATAGCGTTCATCTTAAACATTTGTAGCGAAATATTTAATTATAAATAATGTTAATATACCAGTTTTACAAAATTCTTATAACATAGTTCTAAGATACTGATTATGCCTATCGTATATTCAATAATACAAAGGCAGGAATATGAGTTCTAATTTTAATGTTCTTTGGGATTCTCTCCGGAGGATTTACCACCATTAAACGTAATAACCGAAGAGCTTTCAATGCAGTGACCAATAAAGTACCGATCAGAACGGCAGATGCATAAGGGTTCGAGTCAGGTTATTGTGCATCCTGAATAAAATTTTTCAGCATTTTAGCGAATTTTACCAGGCAAACTCTTGGATACTAACTTGGTTATCTTGATTAAGGCCGTGTCTTCTACTCCCCTAATCCCGTTATATGAAATTGTGATTCCCATCCAATGTCATCTCTCATATATTTGTGACTAACTTAGATTATAACTGCTATTACTATACATTAATATAACTAACTAACTCTATGGATTAAGGAAATCGCAATCATCACAGCAGTAAAAAAACTCTTTGGTATTGGATTCTATCCTGGGCAATATCAAGTCAGTTAGTTCTCATCTGGAACATCTAGTTCTTGAAGATCTCTTCTAATGTTGTCATCACAACGACTTCTCGGTCGTCCTAAAGACCTGTTTCTCTCCGACTTACAAACCACGATCTTCGTTTTTCTTATACATTAATATAAATGAAATGAAATACAAATATTCAACACTATTAGAAATATTTCAAGTTTCAAGCAATATCAAAAGAAATATATTTCTCGTTGTGGACGGATTTGGTTCACCAGATGATTACGCAAACGCTATTGAAAAACTGGTAGTTTATCATTTCAGCTATCGTTGACTATATCCATTTTCTTTGAAAGAGAAACGTTAATAGATTTTTGATAGTATGAACATTATTATTACAATTATCATTGTGGTTTTGCTATTTACAATCTTTTCAGTTTCTAGAAATGATAATAAGTGTATCCTGAAATGTATTACAATGTATTTATGTAATTGTAATAGTTTTTTCACTGTTTGTAACGTGGAACAATTAATTTTATAACATTAAATTGTATATGAATTTAAGCAACGCTGCGTGTAACAGTGTAACGTAAATTTGGGGTCTTATTATATCTCATTTCGAAACGCATAAGCACTCAATCTCACTATCATGCCAAAAAACACAGGCCAATGTATAACTCAAAAATGCAATGAAAGCGGAGGAATACGTATTTTATAATTGGAACTAAACAACTTTCTAAAACGATTTATAATTAAAGCCGTCAATAGATAATTTATTAGTGGTTTCTGTTTTATGGAATTATATTGTAGTTTAACAAACTCGTAATATTTTGTTTACATTGCCTGCAGAATAAATTTAAATATTTACTTATTGTACACATTTAGGAGAAAAAATCAAGAGAAAATAATTTCGCACTGAACAGCACATAATAAAGTACAAAATTGCAATGGATGAAAATATAAACATATATTATCATTTAATTTGAAACATCTTGAATCACAAAAAATACATAATATTTTTCATATGCAATTTTATACATTATTCTACACATTTTCCTTCCCATGTATTTGATAAAGTTATTCTTACTCACTGTTTTATCAAATTGGTTGAAAATGTAATAAGACATTACGATTGTATTGTGGCTTTAGGACTCAGTTGGTGAAGGGAAGAGACTATCACCGAGATGACCAAGGTTTTACGAAGATCCCCTCAACACTTTGCTTTCTTTCCTAAAACAAAAAAACATCATACTCATGTAATCTGAATTGTAAATACATGCCTATTTGCATATGTGCATATTGAAAGTGCACACAAGTGATTAAAGTATTACTCATATGTACAAGATACGTACACGAATTACTAACAAAAAAAAGATAAAAAGTGGAGTTACGGAAGATGCAGAGGCATTTGATACAAAATATATAACAAGAAATATGGAATTCGTGTTTCTATAACAGTATTTTTCAAAATTTCAGACAATTTTATTGGGAGATCATTCAGGAAATAATTATTAACTTTTGGAATTGTTTCTGAGGGTGTATGACGCCTTCGTCGTCCACTGCCAGCGTCATTTTCTTGCTTTTGTGTTCAGACTTTAATCCAGGGGTCTACTTAGAAACAGTTGAAAAGGAATGAGGAAACTGTTACAAAGTATTATTTTTATATCAGTATCAATATCCGTTGCTGGGAAGCCTTTTGTCAGCAAATATTTAATTAATCCACGAACCATCTTCAGTTTCTTATCAGAAATGAACTTGACATTGCTTTCGTTATAATAGGAGTTTCAAAAAGATTGTTCATAGAAGAATCACTAACTTTACACGAGTTTCTATAAACGGACATACTATTTCTTCTATCAGTTCAGCCAAACCAGCATCACGTAAATTTTATTCCGAAAACTTCCTTGACAACGCACACTGAGCGTATGCTGGAAATATGATATAAATATATTTCTTCTAGTCTATAGCAAAAAAAACTGTAATTCTATATCAGAAAATATTGTCCATTGAGATTCGAAACTGTATATATTTTATGTGCATTTTCAGTACCAGAAAGTAAAGTAACATAGGTATTACTGGGTAACATTGGCTGCATCAGGGTTACATTGGCAGTAAGCCTACTGGCGTCTAAGTATATGCGAAAGCTTCATATGATGATTATAATGATGAACATGCTGGATGAACCTAAGGCAAGTTATTCGTGGACATACTGCAAGACATCCATGGCCAAAATAGCTATCATCAGATTCACGAGGAAAAGAAATCCCGGAAAAGGCAATTCGCAAGGATGCATCATACAGCGAGTAGGTCGACGATCCAAGACCGACATCAACAACCAGAAAATCAATTGCTAAAATAAAAGTAAAGATAATATCTACATAATGTGTTCCTCAGAATAAAAAAAAGGGAACATCTGTGTAGAGCATAAGGTGTCGTTATTATGTTTGTGGAACTTCTAACGTTGGGATCTAATCAGAATTACATTGAACATTTATTTTTAAAAATCGACTTTGAGTTTTTAAAAAACAAGTTTTGTTTTATTTTTTAAAAATATTAAGTTTGCTCTAATAAAGTCAAATAATATATCAAATTTTAGCTCTTGAAATTCTGAAACTAATGGTGCAGGTATAAACTGTCTAGGACAAATAGTTGCGTCAAAAATCAGTAGAATTTTAAACTAAAAAACAAAAGAGATAAAAACATGAAATTTTGTACGTTTCATCCTTACCTATAGTGCTATATATGTACAAAACAACTCGGATTTTCTATACTTCAAGTTCTAGCCCGTTGGTTGATATGATATGGAATGACCCTTTACTACATTTTTCAGTATTTCTTTTTTCATTTGAGTTACAGTTTGAAACTAAAATTAGTACTAAATATGACAATATTTAATATGAAAAAATCTTATTTTATTGAAGTTGATTTAATATAATTGTCAAGATTCCAATCTTTTCAACATAGATTTTCTACAAGTTGCAACTTCAGAGAAGTGTCTTTCTTGCACCCAATTCTTCAATTTTATTCTTTTCGCTATAACAATGAGTTTATAGAAAGATACTTGTGGGATTAAATTACGAATTGAAGGATTCTAGAACAAAGGTCTTAAGCTGGGGCCCAGGAACCCCCACGTGTCCATTGAAGGATTCCAGTACCTTCGGGAGTGTCACATAGAAAATAACATTTTCATTCACTGTTGTGAAAAACAAATCAGACTACTTGGAACTAATTTTAATCGCGTCTAGCTTGAGGCATAATTCTTCTGAAGTAAACAGTTACTGAAACACCATCATAGTGCCAGGATATTTGTAATTTTAAATTAAGTATGTCTTTGCAATATAAATTAATCAAATTTTAATGAAATAAAGTGCATATAAACAACCCATACAAAGCACTTATGTTAATATGTTTTGGAAAGGATGTCCATAGCCTTCATCATATTCTAAAAGGGGTCTGTTAGTCAAGATGGGTTAAGAACCAATATCTTAGATATTTCGGATTTTGAAAGATCCGTGCAGCAAATTACATGCAAGAGTAAAATATTTAAATATACATATTTAATAAAGTTTGTGTTGAGAAAAGAAAAAATAATCACGTTGCAGATCGTTTTAGTAAAGTAGTTATACTGACTAGTATTTTGTAACGTCAAAGTAAGTTTATAAAGTTTCTGTTTAATATATTCGCAGTTAGGTTACTTCTCAAGTAAGCCTGTCAGTATTGTCAATATTTAATTATTTACTTTTAGTGACTACGCTGAACAAAACAAATTACAAGAGATTATAGACGTGCCATATAAAAATTTGAAGAAAGGATTGTTAAATTCGTAATGTCGACACGCCTTAGCTGAGACATCGTATTGATTGTTAAACATACCTTTATATTTTTATAAAGTAATAACTAAGTACGTATTAGTTTGTGTTCTCAATAGTTTTTTTTCGTTTTAATTGTTATAGGTTAGATGCAGATTTAGTCTGGTTTAGGTTAATGTATATCATATTTCGTAACAGTTAAAAGTGAGTTATATTTGATCATAAGATAGCCGATCCTTCGGATTATATAATGCATAACTAATCATAGGTGCTGAGTACGAAAAATTTATCCCAAACTAGAATTACTTCAACACAATCAATAACCACTTATTTCCATGGAGAGGATTACTTTTACTATGTGTGGCCTCTATTAAAAAAACAGAATCAATATACCCAATTTTATGATTATTCCATTGATTATACATACTACTTTCAACACTTTTAACTTAGAGAAAAACCCATCTGATATTTCTATATTCTTTATTAATTTCTATCACTCGATCATCAATATATTTATATATCCAATATATCATTATCTGCATTATACACATTCTATGTTTTATATACGCTACTCATTTTGACCCCCTATATTTTACATCATGAATTCCCAACAATATTAAAAATGGCGATCTATCAATAACTTACGTTTCAGTAATTGGTCGTACAGCACATTCTAAAATAACTCAAAGCTAATTCTGTTTATATTTAACTTCATTTTTATATCTGACAGGTTTCTTTGTAATGTCTAACAAACTTAAATTTCGGACAAACATAAACAATTTAGAAAGGACAAAACGATTTCAACTGCTGTTTTATATTTTTACATATTCTGCACACATAAAACAACCTCCCATTCATCGTCTTTACATAGTCGAATTGATTTTCTGCACACTCTATCCTATGTTTAATTTTCCTATCGATATTCGCATGCAAAAATCTTTTCTTGGTGATACTTTTGCAATATATATTATAATCCTAAAGTACATGAATAAAGAAGTTAGGATTATTAGTGTGATTAATTAATGGATCAAAAAGTGGAACGCAAATATTCAAAGTAGGTAAAAAGATTAATCTTGGTGAAAATGAAAGTAATGATGCTATGCAAATAAACATTGTAAATGCACCTTCGATTTTATTTAAAGCAAATAAAATTAATTTTTGGGGAATTCGTAGTTTCTCCTTTAAGGGTATAAATAACTAACATAGAAAATAATTTTATGTAAGGGTTTCAGAGTGATTGGTTATTAAAGTACTAAAGAATAATACACGAAATAGAATTTACGGAAATATGTCTAAATATATATGACTTAGTGATTTTTAATATTATTAAAACACGAAGGAAAATTGAAAACATTCTTATATATGCTTTAGAAACTTATATTCCACGCTAAGTAATTTGTTAGTAATTTACACGTAATTTACATATACAATAAAATTAATTTGTATGTCTCCAAAGGAATGTTGCGATTTTTATAATTATAGACTATCAGCTAGATCCTCAAGTTTGAGGAAATAAGCCACTTCACTCGGAAAAGACGAGTGGGGTGTCATATTATTCCATGTTTTGTCCACATTACGAAAATAGGAACCCGGAAATCAATTTTGGTAGCTTTCATAGTTTTGGACCGGAAAATTTGTTTTGGAAGGAGGAAATTTTAAATAGGCGAAGGCTTTAATGTTGACAACGCTGGTGCCGTCCCTAAGTACCCGACAATCATACATGATACCTCGTTAGAAATCTGATGAAACATAAATTAGAACGGTATATAATGTTTTCTTATTGTGCTTCATATTTAAAAGATGAAGAAGAAGAGGAAATCTGAAATTTTGTAAAACATCCTATTTTTTTATAATTCACATGCAGTTGGCAACACTAACACCAATCGTACACCTTACGAAAAAATCCAGCGTATACCATAGGTATTCCCGCCAGACATATGCAACAATCATAAAGTTTGATGCCATACAACACAAGAAAATGTCGATGAAAACAAACGTTGCCTTCGTAATCGCCTTCTCCGACTCTACAAATGAAACTTCGTCATCCCGTTTGCTGTTCACTCACAACAATTGTGATTAACATGAGCTACTTTAGGCAATTATCAGCAGATTTATGCCGTTTTGATTTATTACAGCCCCTTGGTGATCGCCATTATTTGAAGAAAATACACAGTAATATGCCTGGTCCTTCCTGCTCACACCAGCCTTCTGGATTCTTTTTCTTCGTATATGTAATAAAATAATTTTCCCCTCTTCTTTCTGTAGTTCTATAAATGTACCAGCGTGCTGGTTTTGTTCTAGCGGTTTGCCGATATTCCTGGTTAACTTTACAAGTTTTTAATGTTAGGCTTTTTGTGCTCATATGTTTGGACAGGGGCCCATATGTGTGTATTAACTCCTCTCAGAGTCTGAGGTTTTAATTTTTCATTAGGTACTATTCTTTTTCTTTCCTGTATCCTGATTTGTGTGGATCACAATTTCAGTCGTCTGGTGGTAGTGACTGTGGTTATTATTTTAGTATCCTAAGTTTACATTTATGCAGTGATGATTTGTATTAGAGGTCAGCCAATCACGTTCATGATCTGGCTGTTGGCTGCTTGACCTACGATATATCTGTTGGTTACATCTCTTTCCATTTTCCTCTTGTCTGTTTAGTTGGTCTCCCATTTGGAGGAGTTTCCCTGGTTCCTGGACTTTTCCGGTTTCCCGATTTCCTTGTTCATATGTGGTAATCTTTGCTTCATTAACCGGGATTCATTGTAAGTTTTCGGTTCATGTGGTCTTTAATACATTGTTTTGGTCTTAAAACGGACGATGTTTTGTCTCTAATTACACTTTTCTCGTTCATTTAGTTTATTTGTGTTGTGAATTGCATTGGCAAGCCCCCTTATGAGTTTACAGGTTGGTATTCAGCATAGGTATCTCATGGTAGGTCCAAATATAGATGCTCACGTAGGACACAGGTACGGATTGTTAAATTCGCTGTGCCTCTTTTTACAATAATTTCTTTCCACCATATCTAATGCAGTTTCTACATTATAACCAAATGCTCCGTGGGTAGTGGGTGGAATATTTGACATTTGGAGTGAACTTTTACCCCTTTCACACTATGTATTCTGAGATACAACTCTTCTGTGGTGTGTTCAAGTCTCTTTGGTTCGTCACATTATTGTAGGTAGGAGATTCAAGTTTCTCCGTACGTGTTGAGTATCGTCTTTTCTTTTCAGTTATTTTTGCAGATTTTCGGGTTTCCTAAAATTTCAGGTCTCTTCTTCTTCTAAATATGAAATACAATGGGAACACATTATATACCGTTCGAATTCATGTTTCATCAGCTTTCTAACGAGGTATCATTTATGACTGTCGGGTAATTAGCGATGGCACAAGCGTTGCCAATATGAAACTTTCGCCTATTTACCATTGAACCCTTCCAAAACAAATTTTCCCGCCAAAGACTATGAGAGCTGCCAAAATTGATTTCCTGGTTCCCATTTTCGTAATGTGGACAGAAAATGGAATAATATGGCACCCCACTTGTCTTTACCGGGTGAAGTGGCGCACTTCCCTCACCCAGCTGATAATCTATTAGTGAGTTTACAAAACTAACGTTAGGGGATTTTAATATGTCTTAGCGTATTGGCTCCCCAGCGAGGGGAAGAGGAACTTCTTGCAAGTGGTTTATTTTCATTCATTGAATACAAAGAAACATTGTTTAACTATTTAATTATAAAGGGCTGTCATAAAAATAAAATCAATAACTAAAAAGAAGAAGTGATTTACTAATTTTTACATTTAAAAAAATCTAATCAACATTTTAAATTTCCATATTCATTATAGTTATTATAGGAAGAGTTATAGTTATTATTTCTTTAATTAATTGTTATTAATAATAGTTCCGCTATTGCAGTAGTAATGCTAATAGCAGTTGTTGTAGTAGCAGACGGATATTTGTAGTGGTAGCAGTAGATTTAGTAGTAATATTAATGGTGGTGCTAGTAGGATTAGGAGGCCGACTAGATGGAGAAAGAAGAAGAGGAGGATAAAAAGTAGAAACGTTTTGGAATACATACTTTTTACTTACAATCTTAAATAGCAAAAAGTTATTGACATTACAATATGGGAAAAATCATATGTTTTAACGGCCGGGTGACGTTTCGTCCAAAGACATTTTGTCCACACAACCTTTGGTCCAGGGATAATTAGTCCTTAGACATTTCGCCCTTTGACATTTCATCCTTAAAGACAATTAATCCATTGAACTTATCGTCCACAAGACATTTTGTCCAAAGCATTTTTTGTCCAAACCATATTTGGTCCAAAGGATTTTTCTTCCATGGGACTTTTCGTCCAATCAAACATTTGGTCCAAAGGATTTTTCGCCTACGGGAAGTTTCGTCCAATCAACATTTGGTCTATAAACAATTGGTAACTTTTGAATGGGGTTGGATCACGTCAACCGGAATTAGGCCAAAGCTAACTCGTGTCGGATCAAATGGGTTGTGATTTGTTGTTGAGTTTTTCTTATATAACATGTACGACCCTTTAATATTGATATCACCTCAGATTATATACCTGAGTATTCTGTATTCATCCAAAAAAAAAACGACAAATTTCTCGTTTTTACACTAAATAGTAAATAGATATGGATGGAAAAAACAATTTTTAGATCTTATTTTTTAGATTTATGTTGAATGCGTTCAGTGTTCGATCGAAATGTATCAATTGTAAATGACTAAACAATTTTACTTCTTGCCTTGAAATTTGTAAAGCTTTTATATTCATGCGCAGTTGCTAAGAACATAAAAGATTCCTTCATGTATGTTCTATAATCGTTGCAAGTTTAGAGTTAATATCTTTTTAGTTCCGAAGCTATGAATATTTTACTACAACAATATGTAATTTTTCTGAAGAATGTTTACCATTATGTAAAACTTTCGTATACAAGTCAGACTCGGGTGAGTGATTTTGGAACAATATGTACACGAACTGATATAATATTATGTTGTAAATAGTTAGTCTAGTATGTCGTCTAGCTGATGTGTGAATTTAATTCTGATTGGTTCAATATTAACTGGACTAGATCCAATTATGTAATATTGCCTATGTAAAGTGGTATGTTAAAACCTCGCAACTACTTGTATGTCCTGTGAAACGACACTTAATCTTAGGTATTCACCTTGAAATGTTCGTACTCTATACCAGGGACATTTCTTAATGAAGAAATATTTGGTGACAATCTTCCTTTTTTATTTCTAAAGTAAGTAACATTAACTATTGCTATAAAGACCATCGCACCCTTAATTACCGGGGACGTTAGTATAGTATTATAGCTTTATAAACATAAGGCTGTGGCTCTAGATACAAAAATAAGACTAATTAGCAGCAACAAGCCGAGGTACATCCCACAAGGATCTGAGAAGATATATTATAAAAGCAGCTTCCATAAGCAACAGGGTGTTTACAAATGAAGTGTCAGTTTTGCATAATAAGTCTAATTTGCATAGCTTCGTCCGTTACAAATTTCCAACATAAATAAAACCATATTTTCGAATTACGGAAATGTAGGTAGAAGGAAGACATCAACGTACCTTGAAATATCTCTGAGAGAAACTGTTCCCTAAACAATGGAAGCAGACAAAATATAGCAGCTGGGTTCCGCCTGCAAGCTAAGTTGCTTGTAGCTGTTATCCCTCCCAAAGAAATTGCAATTACTAAATAAAATAAAATAAAACAAATTGTTGGTTCGAACATAATCAATAAATTTGATAGTGTTTAATGTATTGAATTGATATTAACGTCCGAAACAATCTGCTGATCTTGTAACGATGGTACCTAAAGTTTCTGATTAATTACACAATGAATCACTCCGTTCAACAGACTCTTACGGGACGAGAGTCCTTGACCAAGCTTACAAAAATGTTATTTCTAACTGTTTATTTTTTTTTTCCGAAACATAATTTCTATCAAGTTATGTTATCTGTTCATGCCTCTGTCTCTTCCGCCTTCAAGGGCAGATACAGAGAAGTAAGTTTACACGTGCCCACAATTCTCAGGTGCTCATTTGTTCTCCAGCATACTTTATGTACTGAAAATACTACTCTTGTTCTGAATTATAAATTTATGTACCGAGCGACCCTAGTCTAGTTGGTAGAGAGTTTTTTCAGTATTCGAAAGGTACTGGGAACGATCTCAGTGAAATAAAGATAAATATGCAAAGGTCATCCTGAAAGTAGTGCCTCCTACTTCATAACTTCTGTAAGGTATAACTGATTTTTATAAAATTGTGCTGACATGTACTATGTTATGTTACGTATATAGAACATATTTTACTTCCAAATTTCTAAGTTAAAATCACGGATTACAGAGAAAAAAAGGTAGTGATTTAATTCCTGGAAAACTGGGATGCCATCATGCCGAGATCCACAGAGGACCCGTGGCCTTGTACGGAAATGCCATAATCAACATCAGTAGTGTCCAAAGTTGGCTGAAGAAGTTTTAAGAGGCAAAAAGTTCAATAACAGAAAAACAAGGGCATGAGCGACCCACAAGTGCAGTGACAGATTGAACAGGGAACGGGTGAATTAACACAATCGTCACGTCACACTCTCTATAAGAAGTGTGTGACGCAATTCATTGTAGTCAAAGTGCTATGAAAGAAATAAAGAAGGTAAAGAAGGCAATCAGGAAGAAGAGACTTGACATTCCACTTAATCTTGTTACGTTACACTTTGATATTGCACGCCTCCACACCTCAGTGGAGACTTCATCGGCTATTGCCAAAATAAGGTGGATTGTGATGCCCCAGTTCCCCCTACAGTCCAGATGTTGCTCCTTCAGCCTATGTTTGTTTACCCCTTTGAAAAATAACCTTCGTGGAGATCATTTCGATGACGTAGAGTACGTTAAACTGACTGTAAGATTGTGAGTGAAACGACAGTCACAGATTTTTTTTCCAAAATGGATTTCAGCAATGGATTCAAACATGGTGGAAGTGTATACAAAATAATGAACAATGTTTGAATAAGCTTGGATTGATCACAACATATTAAAGTACTTTGCCACCAATTTTCATAATTTTATTGCTAGAAATAAAATTTTTATGAAGGAGGAAGCAATACTTTCAACCCAGTGGCTACACATCCTGACTGAGGTCTTTCCAGGGATTTTCCTCAGTATGACCAGGCAAATGCCTTTCCGCTCATTCACCTAGTGCGATGAATAGTGCGATTACGTATCAAGAGTTATTTAGAAATATCATGACTAACAAGGCAACCGTCAATGAGATTATATAAAAACCTTAAGTTTAAGTTTCGCTACAAGAATCTACGTCTTATAGGAAGTTCACGTACAAACCAATACTGCCCAATTTAACTGCAAAGTCCAAGAATAAGCGCTGGAATGGTGGTGCAAAATACCCAAAAAGTGTAGTTTTATCATTCATTCAACATAAGACAGTTCTGCTTCATTTTCGCCTTGGAATGAAACCCTGATGAGTTGTAACGTCTACGCCCCCATACGGCATTACTTCACAACTACACTCTTTGCCAGGGACGTACTAAGCGAACTTTAATTTCCTGGACCCTCGGAAATTTAGAATATTTAGTTTGTAAAATTAGGTAATATTATAATGCATTTTACATTAATTGTACACTCAAACATTCCTCGGACAAACCCCTCAAACCAACTTCTAGATACGTGCCTGCTCTTTGCTGCCCGTAGACCCTGGTTAGCTAAGAGCTCACTCTTTCTGCGCGTTCTTCATTGCTTAACACACCCGTGAAAGTTTATTGAAATTAATGGTTCGGATCCTACTTAGCCTAAAGTTGTAGGTCCAGCCGAACTGATAACCAGTTTGCTTAGGACGTAACTGACAATTCGATCAGATTATACTCACTGAAGGGATGTACAGCTTTTGTTGGATAGTTGCTTCTCCATGCAATGTTGCAGCCTCGATCTAAGGACTTTGCAGATAAATAATCATCTAGTTTGTACTTTGTATATGCAACGTGTTTATAGAACATAGATTATTCTAGTGGAATTCCAGCATAGGTTTAAATATGAGCTCATTCATAGTTTTTTGTAAGCACGAAACCTGCTGACGTTGGTAAAGTGGGTTTTGAACAACTTTGTTTAATACACTCCCACGAAACCATAATCCATTAAGACCGCACAGATGCTTATTTCTTGGTTAACTCGAGCTACCTTCAACGAGAAGCAGAAACGTTGGTTTGGGGGGGGGGGGGTCAAACACCGTGAAGGAGTAGTATGATTTATTAGGGTGTGAAATTTAAGTAAAATTCGTGTAAGTTTGATTAATTAAAAAAAAATATTTGAATTTTGAGGACTAAAAACTTCATTGTCGCCGAGTGTAGTATTGGAATGTTTCGGTATGCGAGGAAACGTTACGCCTCAAACGTCCATTTCACTGCCCCCCTCAATTTTTCGAAAACAAACAATTCTTATTCAAATCGTTTGTGCACGTTTCGGCACGCATTTTTAACATTTGTGCAAATTAGAAACCGAAAAAAAAAATAATTGAAGGCATTGGGAAACGACAGCTACCAATAATAACTCGGATCGAAAAATTTCTAATTGGAATTGTTTGTGCTCGTAGCTTCTGCATGCATTCGTAGCTTCTGTGCACAATTCACATTGAAGAAAATAAATTTGAATGTGGAGGGCTGGGAAATGTGCCCCTCAATTTCTCGGATTTCTGTCTTTTTGCTCGGAATCGTTTCCGCATCGTTTGTGTTTTATGCACGCACTCTCAGCCATTTGTACACAATTGTTAAATGAGATTCAAAATAGCCGCCAGCAATGTCGACCAAAGTTTTTGTTGTCATAATCGTTTCTGCACGTTTGTCTAGCAGATTATAAGTAGGAAAATGTTAATGGCGGCTGAAGAAACGACAGCGTGCACCTTTGTGCACGCATTTTTGATATCTGAGGCCACTTAAAAATTTATAGAATTGTCACCCATGCTCGAACTAAACTTCCTCTGCTCGGAACTGCCTAATCTGTGCATTTTCAAGAAAAGTAGGCACTTTCGATATGCATGACATACACTATACACTAAAATGCATTAGGCAAGGAACTTTATCTTCAAGGTTGGAAAATATATATAACATAATTTGATATAGAAAAACAATACACACAGTTTCACATGCACTCTGGGGTAAATAAAAAGTACCATGCTTTTCCTCTTTGCCGTAAGCACTGAATAATATTCTTCATTTGCACTTTATGTGTGTAAATTTACTTTGTACCGACAATACAAGTGCATAAATTTATGTTCCTTGATAGCGAATGTAATAGAATGAAACCTTTTAATCCTCTGTCTGCCATTGTCCAAAAAATTAACTTCATGACTAACAGGGTGTAGAAAAGTACTTGAGGTGTCGATGCCAAGGTCTTAGCTAAAGTAACTCAGAACCACCGAAGCCGTCTTGATTGCTGCAGTAAGTCAGTGTTTCCAACCCACTATTCTCCAAAAATCATTTTTCTAAACTACTTTCATTCTTTAGACACATCTTCACGAAACGTGGCATAAATATTTTAAAAAAATACTCTGGATATTCCGATAAGTGTTTTAGTTTGAAATGTTGCTAACCTATTATTCAGATTGCTTCCAATACGTTAGACGCAGCAGCACTAAAACTTGGTCTACACTTTATTATACGAAATATAAAAGTACTGTTGATTTCCCACCCACAATCACCCCTTACTGTTACAGTTAGAAACAGTTACTGTTACAGTGCTCACTGTTAGAAACCCTATTATAAAAATGTACGAATGAAAACAAAAATGTGTTCTTTCCAGCTTTACTCCCTTATTTATTCAAATGGCAACTAAAACAGTCCTGCTTAGAAATTTGAAAACAGAAACAAAAAACAACTACAAGTAACCGTGCTACCACCAGGTTGCAGCAGTGAACGCGCCATTTGGACGATCTATGTGTCATTGAAATATTTTCTGCAAGATCTATCTAACAATACCTCAACAACTTCTTAGCCCTAGTAGTTCCTGAGTTGAAAATTGACGACGGACAGGCTGACGAATGGCCAAGCAGTGAAAAAAGTTTCTTAGGATTAACTGCTAAAGCCTAGCAGTATTTCCTAAACACACATTTAACTAGCATAATAATTCCCTAGTAGCTGTCTGATAAGAAATTAATTTGGCTATAAGATAATATTGTATTGGCGGTAATAGCAATATGGCTTACGGCCGTCCCGAATTATCTAGACAATGGATAAAAATAAACGTTAATTTACGGAGCTAGCAAACCTTTCTTTACATAATAAGAAATATGAATAATTGAAACTGGAAATCATAAATGTTTGTACAATTTATATGATATTACTTTACCATAAGGGAAAAGTTCGTTAGGGTTTTGCAATTCTATTAACAATCGTAAAGTCTCCCAGGGTATCTCAGACACAAACATTCATAAAAAAAAAATCTTCACAATACTAATAACTGGATGCTAAGCATTGACAAAATTCACAGTGCTTTTCTATTGTGTTGAATTATGTTTATGACAAGTTAGTGTGGATAGATATAATGGTATGCAAACAAATTGAAAAAAAAAAAAATGTTTAAATTACTTTGGTCGTTACGAAGGGACATCCACAGAATGTTTATTGTGTCCAATAATGATTATGCCAAATTTGATGATGGTACATACAACATTATGGAACCAATTCAAGAAATATTTTCAAATAAGTTAGCAACACTGACAACTGGAGTGGTTGGGAATGGTGACACCCATAAGATTTTCGTGGAGAATAATATGTATGCTAAACTTGGCGCTGCTAAATACAACGTAATGGAATGAATTGTATATATTGAATTGCGTAGACAATGGGTTGGCTATACTGGCAGCAATCAAGAAGACATTAGCAGCTTTGATTTAGTCTAGCCAATACCTTTCCAACGACGCATTAACAATCTCTCTACACCTTGTAGTTCTTGAGTTTGGGTGGCATTGACAGTCGGACTGACGGTCGGTCGAGATGAGATGGATTATAATAGTCCCTTGTTAAAAGCTACTCTATAAAGGGCTCTGATTAGGTATTTGTGTTGTCATTATTAATTAAAGTTAGATAAACAAATTACAAAACAAGCACGTAACTCAGTGCTTACGGCAGAGAAAGAGAATACAACTCATTCCCCGACATCATACAGTGATGAAATGATGGTTTGGCTGGTTGCAGAACACTTTATGATTTGAGCCACAAAATATTAGCTCAAGAAGAAATTTGAACACCGAAATAGTACAAAAAATAATAGAAAAGGACTTTCTCAAGAGTGCAAATTAACCATGACAACGCCATGAGTTGAGCACAGAGATTGGAAATAAGACACGTGACAGGGCTTCTTACGTATCACATGCACTGTAAATACAAGTTCGAAGGCGCCGTTTGCCAGATCGCCTTCGTGGACGACTGGTCAAAACGTCGGCTTCTTACGTGAAAGGTCTCGGGTTTGAGTCCCGCCCGGGACAATGTTTTTTTTCTTCGTTTTTATTTAAAAATATATTTTATATATTCATGTTTATTAATAATTAAATGCTAGGATGTGTATACATAACTGATTGCTGCTTATAGCTGGTATGTGTCTGGATGCACACCGAGGAAGGTGTGCAAGGCGGGCACGGTGCGTCCGAAAGGAGATTTGCGGCGGAGCCGCTGGGGGACGCAGCCTCCGGTTAACAGTGGGCAACAGTGGACAAGCTTTCTGCAACCAGCCAAACCCACCCCCGGTGCAGACTAATATTTATTTTATGATAAAGAATTCTGTAATAACAATGTATTAACATATGCTTTTTAATATATATATATATATATATATATATATATATACAGGGTGTTAAGGTGCACGGTTTACAACGCTTCGGAGGTAAAACTACTCATAAAATCATAAAAAAAAGTCTAGTAAACATTTCCGCTAAATCGCTTACTTTCAGAGTTATAGCCTGCCGAAAGCGTGGGAAAATGAACTTTGGAGGTGAATATCTCCAGAACTATGAGTCGTTGAGCTGAGGCGGCGTGTTGTCGTCTGAGACTTGTAATGTGCTCTATCCAAAAATGTAGAGAATCAGAAGCTTTTAGTGGCGGCGCAAGGGATTTCCCCATAGGGAGCGAGAGATTCACGGATATTCCGTTAGGAAAGGTACGTCCGATGCATGACATACGAAACGACGTCCGAACAAGTTACATCATCATGTTATGCGACAGTGGAACTCATTATATGGCCGATGCAATAGTTCAACTTGGCGCAGGATCTACACCTCTAGGAGTACCCGTTCCCACTTACTATGTTGAGCAGTTGATCGGTTCAATTAAAGAGTCCAACAGAAATCTAACAATGGATAACTGGTTTATGAAGGTACGTCTCACGGTAAAGCTTCTAGAAGAGTACAAATTAACATTTTTGGGAACAATCAAAACAAACAAGCCAGAACTTCCCCCTCAGTTTGTTGACCCAAAATACAAAAGCAGAGGTCCTGCCTGGAACATCCATGTTCTTCTTTTCTGGAACATCAAAGGTAACATGTGTGTCGTTCAAACCAAGAAAGAAGTCTAAGATCGTCACACCCATATCAACAATACATGACGATGGAAGCATATGACAAGCATCGAATACACCAGAAATAGTGCATACTTATAATGAAACAAAAAGTGGCGTCGATACATTCGATTGAGTACAAAAAGTGCCAAAACATAACTTGTAGAAGAAGGATAAGAAGATGGCCTCTTTGTTTTTTTCATAATATGGTGAACATATCTACGATCAATAGCTACATCATCTATGCACACCACATTTTTCGGCAGAGTTAAGGAGCTCCGATGAGCAGAATGGATTTTATGCTTCAATTTCACAAGCAGTTAGTGTCGCCGTGGCACACTCAACGAGTCAGTGGACCAGGAGTTGGATTGTCTTTACATCTGAAAACGATAATCAATGCCAATCTGGGGGAGAAACCGGGAGAGATTGCATCTCCTGGAGAAGCCAAGAAGCAGACAGGTCCACGCACTTACTGTGCTCTGTGTAGCTCTAGTAAAAAGCGCATGACAGCCACATATTGTATCTACTGTAATCGACCAATTTGTGACGAACACCAGGTGAAATCTTGCCAAATGTGTTAAAATATCGACTTCCAACAAACTTATCATGTTGAAAGTATTATCGTCAACAAGTTTGGTATGAACTCATTTGTTATTTCATTTCTAAGAAGAAAAAAATGTTTGAGTATACACAGGATGTTAATTGTTACACGACTATACTATTTTATTTCAGGATAGTATGTATTAAAACAGAGATATTGTTACTGTTTATTAGTAATTTAAAACAAAAAAACAATGTTGTGGAGATCGAACTGCATTTTTCTAATAGTGTATAGGAGTTAAAAAGAACAATAAATGTATTCCATTAAAATATGTGCTATTTCACCCCGGTTCTAGTAGTCCAGTTAAGCTGTACGTAAATTTTACGTATGATAGTATTAAGTATAGATCCAATAAAGTTAGTATTTAAGGAAATTGAAACTAAAAATATACAGAATCGTTATTCTGTCGGTAATACTTTACGGTTGCGAAAGTTGGAGTACGACTCTAGCAGATAAAAATAAATTACGTGTGTTTGAAAATAAGGTTTAGAGAAAGATATAGGACCGAAACGGGACGAGATGACTGGAGAATGAAGGAGACTGCATAATGAAGAACTCAACGGACTGTACGATTTACTAGATGTAAAAATAATGAAATCGCGATGACTAAGGTGGGCAGACCATGTAGCTCGGATGAGGGAAACCGAAGATTATATTCTATCCTGGTTGGAAGGCCGGATGGAAGGAAACCATTCGGAAGACCGAGACGTCGTTGGGAGGTCAATATTTGAAGAGATCTTCGAGAAGTAGGTGTTCGTGATCAAAACTGGTTTGATGTTGCACAGGATAGAATCCAATGACTAACGTGTTACTGCTGCGATGAACTTGAAAGTTGTATAAGCCGTAGAGTTAGTTAAGTTAGTTTCGGGAGTAGCCATCTTGGAGTTTTAAATTCGAAATATTTACTTCAACATTGAACGCACAGGGAAATCGTCAATAAAATAATATTGGAACCTACCCTGAAATTCTGCTAGGACAATATACGTTTTAAAGAAAGGTCACATAAAAGAAACTGCACATATTAACTGCAAGGTACCGAAATGGTATCTGAAATATTGGTGTGAACCGTACAAAAAAATGTACTTTTATCATTTAATCAACAGAAGTCACTTTTGCTTTACTTTCGTCCTGTAATGAACACCACCGATATGTAGCTTCACCTCCCAAACAGAACAACTTTTCTTCAGAAACATATTTAGGGGGTTTGGACTTCCCAAAATTGAGATCTGTGGGTAAAATGGGTACAATTATGTGGATTTTACAACAAAATATATGCATTTCGGGAGTTTCAGACCAATAAATACGTTTCTGGCAGGAAGTCCTCCAGTGTGAGAGGTGATATCTTGATACTGTTTTATTCCAAGAATAAAGTGAAACAGATAAATTGATTAAACGGTAAAATTATGTTGATTAAATGATCTTTTTGTTCACTTAGCACCAATATTAGGGTGCGAGGAGTTTTGTTTTGAGATTTTGGAGTTCGAGTGGTCATCAAAAGTTGTGCATTGGTACGTAATAAGCTGTCGTAAGCCATACCAAATATGGATGTCCTAAAACAATATTTAACTGGGCACTTGTACACATAAAAAGACCCACTTTTCTCTCTCTCTCTTTTTTTTTTTTTTTTTTTTGCAAAATATGGTAAGTTAAAAAATATAATACCAGTTTCCACATGTTGAGGTTCGAGTAGTTATGAAAAGTTGTGCATTGGTATGAAATGAAGACATGTCCAATATAGCCTGTTTTGGCCGTAAAACGTTTTTAGCCGTTTTCAAAGTAAAAATTTTCTCGGGCTCCGGGGCTCGGCTAAATATGTTTTGATCCGGTTGCGTTTCGGGCGAACATACATAACATAACATTCTATAACTTTTACATGCTACTCAAACTCAACTTTTTACATTTTATTTTTCGGGGGGGCCAAATAAATACTATCGTTTTAAAGCAATTTAACCCGAATTTACTGTTCTATCTACAGAACGTAACAATAGTATTTAATCGTTTAATTCCCTGTGCTTGGGATACTGTTTTCAGTATCCGT
>JAGDQP010001896.1:0-52539 GCA_022664845.1 Lepisma saccharinum
ACTTATTTTTGGCATTTAGGCATCTAAGGCTCAATCCGAAATAGCTAGGTATGGGGAAGTGTAGGTCAGGGCCTAAGTTAAAGGTGCCATGCCGGCATTTGGCTGCTATGATTGACGAAAAGTCCTGGACTGAGGAAAAAATGAGGATCATATGTGCGCTTTTTGGACTTATTATTTTTGCAGCCGGAAAATATTTATATATCAACCTTGTTTGACTACTTGTCAGTTCAATATTTTCCACAGAACTGTGTCATGCAATTGTGCTTATCTGTTTCAGACACCGAACATATATGATAATATATTTATTTCTGAAAGAAGAAAAGTCAGCTATTGACATGCATCACTCAAGGTTCTTACCACTCTGGAAAACATGGAATACTCAGTGAATTTTATAAATCTGGAAGAGGACATCCCGGCAAGGCGGAGGTCGTGAGTTCGATTCCGACTGCTGATCGGATTATTTTAATGTGTTAAAAATCCTCTGTTTTAGATATCTTTTTTGTGAAATATGAATAATGTAGAAGATGCTTGGACTGGGTGGCGGTAGGATTAAGAATATATCACTGCGTATTATTGACATGTTTGGCTATACTAAAAACTCAGAGAATTAAAAAAAATATGATGGAAAACCTTAAAAACACAGGGAATTTCAAGTCACAAAATTAGTAGACACAATGTTACAACTTTTGTCCATAGCTGTACCATTCCAGCTTTTGCCTGGTGTAAATGAGAAAACTCAGTGAGATGAATGCTAGGATCGTTCCCAGGACCTTTCGATTGTAATTCCAACGATCTACCAATTACGCTAGCTTAGGCTAAGTATTACAATGGAGCAGCTTCCGAAGGAATGCAACTGACATCTTGCATTAAGGTGTATGAATTTAGAAATCTGATTTTTAGCGTTTTGCATTTAGGATATTACTTTTTAAAAATAAATACATAGTATGTATGGTTAATCCAGGAGAAGACGGAATGACCTGTATGTAAGGAAATTCATGAACCAAAGGAGACGGCGATGCCTAAAGACAATGGAAAAGTGGACTATACTTGGAATTCACTGTAGCCTTCCTTTATGTTAAAGTAGGTGGCTTAAGTGACTTTCTTGTGTCGGTCTACTTATCTTCGAACATTTACAGTGAAGAGGAAAAGAATGTGCTGATGGTGTTACAACTAGTAAGTGTGATATTATTTAACTCATTTCAGTGTTATTTCTTAAGGGTATTACAGATATTGGAAGATATTTAGGTTTTATGATCACCGTTTTCCAGTCTGTATCGTAAAATATGTCTAAACTTACTGTAAACTATATATCGTAAATATAAGTCCAAACTTATATCGTAATTACAATATTTTCATATTTCCTGTCAATTTCCACGGGTTGTAGTTTAGAGACGTGGTTTTCAAGTCACATCTCCTGGATTTTATAGATCTTGTTAAGAATTTGCAATGCTTGCTTTGAACTCTAACAAATCTTTATCAGTGTTTCCCAACATCCTACTAATTGTCCACGAATACACCACTGCCACATCCAGAAAATGAAAGAACAATCGTACATATCATTTCTTGTTCTATCTTGTATCTGCATACAATTCTTGTTTTCCATTATAGTTCCAGCAAACCTAAATGCTGGATATTTTACGTGGAACTAGCAAATAACTCCAGCCAAACATGCTTGAAACAGCATAAAAATCCACCAAATCAGCTGGATTTTCTTGCTGGAACAGTACATAAATCCACCAAAACATGCTGTAAACAGCATGGTAGTCCATCGAATGATGCTGGAATTCCATGCTGGAACCAGCATCGAAGTCCATCAAATATAGCTGGAATTCCTTGCTGGAACCAGCATAGAAGTCCATCAAATATTGCTGGAATTCCTTGCTGGAACCAGCATAGAAGTCCATCAAATATAGCTGGAATTCCATGCTGGAACCAGCATAGAAGTCCATCAAATATAGCTGGAATTCCATGCTGGAACCAGCATAGAAGTCCATCAAATATAGCTGGAATTCCTTGCTGGAACCAGCATAGAAGTCCATCAAATATTGCTGGAATTCCTTGCTGGAACCAGCATATAACTCCATCAAATGATGCTGGATTATCCAGCAACACATGGTGGAAGTTGTTCCAATTACCAGGAAAATTGCTGGAATTTTTTGCTGGTACAGCAAAGATTCTTTGCTGGATTTGCTGGAATTGGTTGATGGAAAAACTACAGTTTTTGCTGGTCCAGCAATTATTTCCAGCAAGAAATTTCAACCTGGGCAATATGCTTGTAAATATAACAAAATTAGCGTCAGTACATTCCATGGAGTTTTCTAATCAGATTTCAGGTGCTACGTGGACGTTAGAGGGCACTGACTTCTGCTGAGGGCAAAGAAAAGAATTTCATATGATAACCTTTCTCCGCCATTTTGATGACGTCATAATGGGAGTTGCCAGAGGGTACTTTTGGAGAATTTAAAAAAAAAACATATTTCGATATGAAGTTTCGATTAAAATTGGTTTCAGTCTGCCACCTATGTCTCCAAAACGGCCTTCGGTTCCTCTCTACAACATTTCTAGCCAACTTAGAGCTCGTTTTGTGAGACATTATTTTTAGGTGTGATGCCCTTCAGTACAAGGTCTTTGACTCCATTTTACTAAAAGTGGACATAGTACCTGCTGGTTCCAAGGTGACGATATCTTGAAAATGCAGTCGACTTCTAACTTTCATCTAATAACATATACTCAAACTGTATTCGGGGGAGTATCAAAAGTCCACCCATTTACTAACACATATTCTCTACAAAGACATGTAGGTACATCGCAACACAATTACAACATACTTGCTTTTCAAGTCTCACATACATTACTAAATTACAAGATGTCGTCACTTATACAAAACATTTCCATTCGGACATTATGTGCTTCAACAAAGCCAACAACTCTGTTTTCCACGGAGATATACTATCCATTTCTAAACAACATTATATGGCTATTGTTGTATCGAACACTTATCGTCCGAAGCGAACATATTATATTAAGTACAATTTTTTGCCCACAGCAAGGGGTTTTGAAAATGTAGGATAAATCTCAGCTCAGTAAAGAACTTGAAATAAGATTTCCACAAAAGGGAGATATATATCTGGTGTAGTAAAAAGTAATCCATTATTTTGCCAATAGATGGCTTCAGTGATCTGTATCTCGCATTGTATAAGTCCGATCGGGTTCAACGAGATGGCGTTCAAACGATGAGATTGCGAACTACAAACACTGTTCAGATAGTTGTGATGAGTTGACTCAGTGTTGTGTGAGCGCGCGTCTAAATGGACACTAGCAAAGAGAAAATACGCTATATTTTACAGTTTTTCTTCGATAAAGGCGAAAACGCAAGCCAGGCGGCTGCAAATGTGACCAATCACGCGCAATTTTGGTTTCGTCGATTCCGTTTCGGTATTTTTGACGTCAAAGATGTACCACGCACTGAAAGGTCAAATGTCGAAAATGTCGATAAAATCATGGACATTGTCACGTCCGACCGTCATGTAAGCACTGTTTCGATTGCCCAAGAGCTAAACATTGCACAAAAAACCGTGTGGAACCATTTGCATAAGGCTGGATACACAAAGAAGCTTGATGTATGGGTGCCACACGAGTTAACGCAAAAAAACCTCATGGACCGAATTTCCATCTGCGAATCGCTGCTGAATCGCAACAAAAGCGACCCATTTCTGAAGCGGTTGGTGACTGGTGATGAAAAGTGGATCACTTACGACAACGTCACGCGAAAACGGTCGTGGTCGAAGCGCGGTGCGCCGGCGCAAACGGTGCCCAAGCCAGGATTGACGGCCAGGAAGGTTTTGCTGTGTGTTTGGTGGGATTGGCAGGGAATTATCTACTATGACTGCTCCCCTACGGCCAAACCCTTAACTCGGAACTATACTGTCAACAATTGGACCGTCTGAAGGCAGCAATCGCCCAGAAGCGGCCAGCTTTGGCCAATAGGAGAGGCATTGTGTTCCACCAGGACAACGCCAGGCCACACACATCGATAGTGACTCGCCAGAAGCTCCGGGAGCTTGGTTGGAAGGTTCTTATGCATCCACCTTATAGTCCGGACCTGGCACCGAGTGATTACCATCTGTTCCTGTCCATGGCGAACACGTTTGCTGGTGCAAAATTCGCGTCAAGAGAGGCATCATGATATTACCTTCCAAATGGCAACACGTTATCGAACAAAACGGCGCATATGTGACCTAAATCGGATCATTCTAACTATTGTAAGTCAGGCCTTCAATGTCACGCAAAAATAATGGATTACTTTTTACTACACCAGATATTTAATAAGCCACCGTCTTCACAGTTAAGAACAGCTGCCATGATAGACTTTATGGCTAACGCACGAGAAGTATTATGTCAACCATCTAAAATGTAAAACATTTGAAGACTACTTTGATTACTTGTGGAAAAGATTTCAGGAACTTACAGAAGGATGTTTCCATATTGATATTGTTTTCGATCTGTATGGAAGTCGAAATCACTAGGGACGACTGAGACGAAGAAAAAGTGATCCATTGATGCTGATTCTAAGCGCCCACGGACACCTATTTTAGTCAAAATGGATACCTTCTGGGATTCAGACAAAAATAAAACTAGATTCCAACAACTGTTTGTTGATTGATTTCTAAACCAGAAAATGTCAGAAAACAACTGTGTATCTGAGAGGAGGCCACAAAGATAGCCCAAAAGCTTTTTGAACGTTCGTGAGGGTTCTATAACTTTGGCGCTTCACCGTGAATGTGAGGAAGCAGGCGATACGATTATTAAACACGTAGAGGATGGCTTGTTATGTAACTGTTGAAAGAGTTATGATTTGCTCATCCGACACAGATATCAGCTCGTTATTATTTTCACCAGCCATTTGCCACAGTTAGACTTAAAGAACTATGGATAATGAAAGACACTCAAGCATCTGCGAGATACACAAAATGGCGGAAGATATGGAAGAACTTGTTGTGTCCATCCTACCCGCTGTGCATAGATCATGGCATCATGGACAAGCTTCTGAAACATTTTGGGCGGAGTCCTTTTGGCAAAGGAATGATAGAAAATGCAGAGACGTTTATTGCAAAAGTACTTGGTTCATCCAAATCAAATTGTGACGAAGTGCGATTCGAGCAATATCACCAAGCAAAGAACATTTAACTCTTCACAACTATGTCCTCTTTCTTCATCAATGCTATGTCACATTAAGCGTGCATATCTGCAGTTTTACAAGCAGTTTACGAGGTGCTGGAAAAATGTCCCAAAACTTGACCCACTACAATATGGATACGAAGAATAAAATGGATATTTAAAACATATAAAATGAGATATCACAACCCTATATTAAACAAAACTAAAAATTCCACGAAAAGTCAAGACTCCATAACAAAATCCAAGATGACGGAAATTTCTAAAAAATGACCGCAAATTGGAACATATGACCAACTTTTTTTTTTGAAAAGTATCTCATAGTAGAAATTGATAAAGTAAACAAAATTTCTGGCTCTCATACTTCCAACAGAACGTTCTGCACTAAATCACAAACATTGCCTGAATAGATATATTGAGTACTACTGGAATTGTGATTTGATAAGCCGATAGGAATTACGTTATTATGTGTCCAGATATTACGCCATTTGTGATGATGTCGTGTAAAGTTTTAGTGGCTGTAGCCCCGAAATTAGACATACTTCGTAATTTCTTCAAATATTTTTTTTATTTATTATTTTGGTGTGAATAATCATCTCCGAAGTCTGTCACAATTATTTTAGGAACTGGGAAAGTTGGATACAAAAATTGGACCCGAGTTCATTAGGACAAACTGTGTTCAAAAAATGTTTAAAATGCAATCAACTTATCTTATCTTAGCTCAAAGCTTATCTCACAAAAAAGCGATAACTCCCGAAACTTATTTTACGTAATTACTTACACGGTTTTAACTCAAACCTAGGAAAAATTAGACAAAATATCTTCATAAACTGTAAAGAAAAGTACATTACTTTTTACAGCGTACTTGCGACCCCTGAGGGAGCTCAAATATTAAGAAGCTTAACTATCGCATTTCGATTGATATGTGAATACAGTAGAAACGGTAAACTGGAAGAAAAGGAAATGGTCTTCTGTTAAGGAAGTCAAGAGCTTTGTTATGACGTAACCTACCTGAGGACAATTGACTTGATGCTGGAAATTGTCTCCCATGTTGTATCCGCCTGTCATGTTGTATCCCATGGCAGGAACTCCCATAGTCATATTCATGGAGACGTTCACACTCATGCTAGGGAACATGTTATGCTGCGCCTGCGCAGAAGGAAATGTCTGGTCCTGGTAATACTGAGATCCATAACCTCCAGTCGGGGACATCACCTAAAATTAATTCATTAAAATAAATAAAACTTGCCGTCACATATTGTGGACATGTTAGTGAATAATAATAGTAAACAGCGTGGCAAAACACTATGTAATAAAATTATTTTATTTAAACTACAGGAAATACGTTTGGCAACGCAACGCAGCGCCTGTCGGCTCGAGTTCGCGTTTGATTCACCTATCCCTGCCCGCCAAGCGGGCCGTGTTTCTCCGATGACTTTAGGTCATACGTTAAGTTCTAATTTTAAATATTTTAATTCACATATTTGAACAGCAGGGCATGTCAGACGTATTCAAGAACCAAGCTTTTGTTAGTAAGTGTAAAATTCGTAAAAAGAAATACAAAATATTTTCAGCAATAAACCGTGAGGTACTAAGTCATGGGAAAACCACGGTCCGACTGGCGGGCGGGAACAAGTCAGTCAAGCGTGAGCTCGGCCGACAAGTGCTGCGTTGCGTTGCCAAACGCATTCCCTATATTTGTGTACAGCTGGAAATGGGGAAACGCAGGGAATAAGAAGGAAAACAGATGCGATTTTTAAAAAAAGAAATAGGTAGTTTCTTTTCTGATAAATCTGTGCCTAATCTTAATTTCTTCCTTTTCCAATAACTTCTTCGGTGTGTGCAATTCCTTACCAGAAAATATTTAATAAGTTCGGGAATAATTAAATAACCTTGAAGAAAATAATGCTCAGCATGTCAATTAAGTGTTATTATTCATGTTTTGTCTTACAATTCTTTGTCCTCTCAATAATGTTTTCCATAACAATGAAAAGTTGTCACTACGAAACGTTGGGAATGTTTGGAACAGCGGTTCCGAACGGACGGTTTGAATTGTCAGTGAGAGTTTTTTCCCCAGCCCTTTTGATGCCCTATCCCTCAGGGCATCAGGAGAGGTCATGGGTACTCTCCACACGATAATTCAAGACGTTTTCCCAACAGGTGCAGCCGGCTGCACCTAACAAGGTCGATAATATTGTACTGGAGGCAATAGCGGGAAGGGGATCATCGCCTTGGGAATAAAACGCGCTACTCGTAAAAGACATCTCCAAAGGGTGAGATTTCTTCTTCTGGTGCAAAGTAGACCTTGGGCGGTGAGGGCCTATTGTTCAACAACATTTTATGGCCTCATTTTGGGCGAGAACGACCATTGAATGAACCACAAGTTAAGGCATCTTTCTAGGCCCGGCAAAATCCCGTAAGATGCCTGTGATTACCATATTGGCCTCTTACAAAGAAGAAGACGAATGGCCTCGAGACATGCCTTTTGCAACAAAATGGAACATCCACCTCAGAAATGGCCTACAAAAAAGTCGCCTGAAAGAAAGACTAAAAGAAAAGGAAATGAAGTGACTGAGGATAAAGTAGAGGATGGGCCAAAGTTAAATGCATCAACCAATGACCTCTATCTAAAAGCTATACTGGACTGACTGCTGCCATTGAAAATTCCATAAATATGTGAGGCCACGGAGTGGAGAGGACAGTTAATCTCATTTGTCCACTTCCAGTCTTAACCAATATGGACCAAACTTTTGATTCCAACTCAGTTTTTTACGCTTGATATCTCTGTGCGGCCTGTTTTATATTTATGTCTCCATTCTTGCGAAAAACGTAAACATTATTTGCAGTATTTTCTATTATATACAGAGTACGGTATTATGAATAACTTAGATATCAAGACTTGAATAAAAAATGTGCCGCACAGCGATATCAAGCGTATAAAACTGAGTAAGACCTAAAAAATTGGTCCACATTGGATTAGACTAGAAGTGGACAAACGAGTTTAAATATTTGCTCTGGCGTCTATCTTTCGAGACAAAGCAGTCACTCCAGTATCGTTAAGTAAAGCTCGATGACATCAACCAGGGACACTGAAACAAAGTAAAAGACAAATATCCTGTTAATGTAACATAATATTCTTTTTTTTTAATATCAAACACAAACTTAAATTATGGTCCAGTTGGAATAAAAGAGTTTATTCCGTTTTACTATTAACATACCATAACAGACAAGTGAAAATCAGTATGAAATTGAGTAATTGGACGCTTTTGGTCGAGACTAACACCGACAAGAAATCGGTTAATCTTCAGATGAATTGGTGTAGTTAAAAGTTCAGGTTGAGCTCCATCAGCAGCTGAACTTTAGCTAGAGTGTCATATTTTGCTATGATCTCTTCGACGAACCTAAAGAGGAGAGTAAATAAAACCTGAACTGTCCGACGAGCATGTAGATGTATAGAGCATATAATCTAGAAAGTGTTTCCTTTATTATTTTATTACTCACAAGAAGACAGTCAATCAGATCATATCGAAACCTACCCTAAAATTTTGTTATGATAATCTACGTCCTATAAAGAGGTAATATAAGAAAATAGCTGCCCAAATTCACTGCAAGGAACCGAGGTAGGGGATGGAATATTGGACTGAAGTGTAGTTACAAAAAGTTTTTTTTTAATTCAATAAACAAAAGTCACTTCTGCTTCACTCCTGGAACGAAACACTGCCGAGTTGTAGCGTCACCTCCCACACCGCAGTACTCCTTGCCAGTTGTATGGGTGAGGTCTGGCACCCCGAAATTATTATTTTTTCTGTAAAACAGGTAAAATTACATGGGTTTTACAAAAACAACAAAAGTCTGAATTTCGGGGGCTTCAGACCCACTAAATACGTCCCTGACGAGGAGTGCTGCGGTGTGGAAGGTGGCGCTAAAACTCGGCAGTGTTTTATACCAGGTCTAAAGTGAAGCAAAAGTTGCTTCTGTTGATTGAATCATAAAAAATACACTTGTTGTACAGTTCGACCAATATTCCAGCCACTATCTCGGTACCTTTCAGTTAATACGGGCAGCTGTTTTTTTTTATTACCTCTCTATAGGACGCAGCTTCTCCTAGCAAAATTTGAGGATGCATTTCGACATGATCTCATTAACGGTCTCCCTGTAAGTTTATTATTTTAACCTTTACTATAGCCGAACTTCCCAAGGATGTAAATACGTCGCTAAATTTAATTTTCAAGAAGCCAGTCGGCAATAGCAAAGCTGTTGGTTCTATCGCACAAAATGTGTAAAAGAATTTCACTAAAGACTTAATGCAGAAGAACTTTAATTGCAGAAGTGATAATTAAGTACAGGATTGGCGACGAACTTAGCATAGAGCACGCTGATTTTTTAAACATTCCTGGAAAAGCTATAGCTACCAAAAAATTTCCAGTAAATTTATAATAAAAAATAATCATAATTCAGTTTTCAGGAATGCTGGGAGCGAAGGAAAAAATAAAAGCCTCAAGCAAGATTTAAACAGGTGTTGTTTAATTAGAAGTCCGTCTGACTGACTGGACTAAACTTCCAGTGATAAAGCATTAGATGAAAACAATATAGAGGGGCCAAAACATAAAGAAAGTTACTCCCACAATTCACGCCAAATCTTAATCACTTTTTTCTCTTTGTCGATTAGGAATGGCAATTCCCATTTACTGAGAATGTCTTCCATTTCTGCTAAAGAACGTGATCAAAATGGCGACAGTAAACACATGATGAAAATTGCTTGTTTGGTTACGATAAGAAACCGTTTTCTGTTTCTGTGCATGTGTGAACATCACACCAACTGAAAATTGAGAACTTCCAGCGCGTCTCTCGACGAGCATTTTATTTCACCTAAAGCAAGAAGTGAGCGGCCACCTCTTAGTTGGCTTCATATTCAGAAAGTCATGCCTTCGAACCCAGCGATCTGCCATCCTGACTGATGTTTCTCCATGGTTTTCGGGCAGTTGCACCTGGTTAATGCTGCTATACTTTCTTCCATCATTCCCCCTAACCTACCCTGGTCTAATATAAGCCAAAGATGCCTAAAGGTCGTAAATAAAATTCCATGCAAATACACTCGGAGATGGCTTTGAAATCTAAAAGAACAATTTCCTTGACTCTACTGCATTTATTCTTCCTACAGAACATTCTGTAAGCAACTACGGCGTGACTTATTCAATTAAATTAAGTGGATTTTCCCTTTGAGATACAGAGACTAAAGATTAGGCCCAAAATATCACAATCACAATAACGTTGCTATTGAAATCGACAACTACCAAAAAATAATACTTGTTAAAGTAAGTTATAAATAAGCCGACAAACTCGTAAAGCCTGTGTTGTATATCAGTTTTCACAAGCACTGACATCACCCAGAAAACACAAATTCAGACGGAAATGACGTGAGGAGAACATCCAAAGTATCTGTTCTAAGTGATAAATAATCAGGGATGAGTGGAGGAAATAAGGAAAAGTCTGTCTATAAATCATAAACGATGCTTTAAAATAAAGCTTAGTTTTCGGAAGTTAATTTGTAACCATTCTGTTAATATTATGAGTTAAAAAATCATCCCATTAGGTTGGCAGAGTTGCCAATCTGGTTTATCATTTATTTTTTGAAATAACACTGCATCAGTTTATTGAATATATGGTATCCTCTAGTGATGGTAAACATATGAAGCATAGAACGCAGTGTTGCAAACTGTGCACAATATACGAAGTTAAATATTCCACATGTCCACGTTCAATGTTAAACGCCATATTATACCAAAGGTTTGCAACCCTGTTTTCTGTTCTTCACATATTATGTTTATTACCCACAAAAAACTCTCAAAAGAATATTTTACCCTTTTAAACATTATGGATACCCCTCAACTACCCTCGAATTAAACATTCGAGGCTTCCTCCACCAACCACCAAACAGTTGAAGAAACCTTGGTACATTACTGTGTTCAATTTGACTGTGCTGCACCATGCTTTGCGGTTTATTGCCAAAATGTTTAATTTTCGCAAATGGCAACATTATTTGACAGAGCGTTTGATTCTACTGACGAAAATGAAGTTAGGATTGGATTTTCAGTAAAACTATACAAAATATCATGTTTGTTACACACAATAAGTTGAAAATTAACACATCATTGTAGCAAAAGCTTTCGGGAATATCACTGTGCTAATTTGACCTCACAAACTATATTACGTGGCCTTATTTCGAACGTTCTCCGAAGTTCCAACCTGTGGAAATTCGATGCTGAAAATATAGGAACCTGAAAAATGTTATTGAATCACCTTGGATAAAATAAGGCTTATTGCATATTAAACCTTGTAATCTTTAGTACCAATTTTAATTATATTTTGCAACTCAAATTAAAAAGAAATACTGGAGAAGTAATAGGGTAATTCCGGGAGATACGCCGCATACGGGATAAACTGCGCACCCCCTCTAGTTTTGGGAATTGTCGACAGAGTGCGGTCGAATGCGAAATGCAGGAGCGCCGTGAGAGGAAAAGTGAAGTGATCGTGTGTGTGTGTGTTTCTTTTTATACATTGTACGGCGCATTAACTTTGGTAACTCTTATATTTTTCTTTCATAACTTTTTTCACCTTACACTAAAGTCGTATTTGACGGTAAAATACTATATTATTATAAGTTTGTGCGGTTTGAAGCAATAGCATGATCTTTTAAAAATGTTGTCAGTCTAGTTTAGCCATCTTGGTTCTCAAGGTCAACGAGTCACGAGGTGCGGCGACACCCTAGAGAATAGGGAGAGACGCCGCCATGAAATCCAGTACACATGCCGCACTTTTTTCATAATGGACACACGCCGCACGGAATGAATTTAGACCTATGATTTGAGATGAATTATGAAACATTGTTAGTGAAGTTATAAATGCGTTATGGTGTCTATGAAAACTAAATACACTTGTTTATGCGTTTGTTATTTTATCCCTGTTTAATTAGTTGTGGTTATTTTAAACAATAACTATGAAAATAGTAAAAATACATTTGCATCTTTATTTTTATGTTAGGCCTAATTGAAAATGACGATTTGTTACAAAAAAAAGCAGGGGAGAATGAGACCCAGGGTCCAGAGAGGATATTTCGTAGTCTAAGTTCATTGTCTTCTTTTTGCTTTTCGTTTTGTTGGCCTGTTTTTGAATTCTACTGAAACTGGCCTAAGCTTAGCCTATGGCTACTGTCTTATTTTCCAACTTGTATTTTTCAGTTAAAATAGGCGCTGAACATAGTCCATGATTTTTAACTTTTACTTCTCCCTTCCATTGTAGGTACTCCACAGTAGACATTAGACAAATAATGAAAACTAAAATGTAAAGCAGGCCTGCATAGCTTAATTTCCTCCCAACTTCCATCTTGCGACAGGTTGTTTGCAGAAGGCAATTGGAACATCAGTCTTAGTAGAGAAATCACTTTTGGTCTAGTTTTATGATATGCGGTGTATAACCCGTATAGGTTCGGTGTGTCACTCATAACCTACGGTATAGATGCAATGTTTTACACAAAAAAATTCTAGCATCTAAGCGATGGGTGACTAGACTATAAGTTTTGGTATGCTTGTAAGAAACATGACTGGTCACCATATTAATTAGGTATTTTTATTTTAAGTACATCGTGGGACTTAGAATAATCATTTTTAAAGATGTGCGCATTGTCACCTTGATTTACCCTAAATTAAAATTCCATGCATGCATCGTTTACGATGTAACAAAAAAAATATTCATCATTGTAAGAAGGTGATTTTGCGCTCGAAATCGGATATCTGGAAAATGGAGCCATTTTCGACAAAAGTTTAAGGCACAACCTGTATAATTATTAAAGTCAACTAAACTGCTATCCATTCATCCAACTCCCATTAAATACTCACCGAGATTCCTGTTTGGTGAGGTTGTGGATGCACCGTATACGAGACGGAGGCTGACGGCTGATGCATCGGAACCTGTGGCTGAGGCTGCGTGTAGGGGGAGAACGTAGGCGAAATCTGTCCCGGATGCACCACCGCATGTTTCAGGGACAGGAGGACATCTGCCATGTCGTGGGGCTGCTTCTCCTTCCCACCTAAGACGGGAAATTCTCTGAAATAAAACAATTATTAAGTTAATTTCTTAAATATTATTTTAATGTCGGGTACAATAACTTAAACAGATATTTAGGGAGAGAGAGAGAGAGAGAGAAAAGAAAGAAAGAACCAGTTAAAGCCCGTCCCCGGGAAAAAGGCGTTTTTTATTTCGATTGAAAGTGAAAGTCATAACTCGTAATAGGCTGAAACTATCCCCCTTTCCGAATTCAATGATCCTCCGTTCCGTTGTGCTCTGTCCCGTTCACTTCCGTTATGCACATTTATCCGGATTAAATAAGCGTTTAAAATTTTAACCACAGATGTCACCCAAGTCTGGAAACAGCTGAAAACACTCCCCGCGTAATGTGAGTGAGTATTGGGCAATTCGAAGTCAAGGTAGTTTGATGGGAAGTGAATAAGGCAAAAAGCAACATGGATGAAGCCAGATGTAGGCGTAGAATTCCCATACTTGTAGTTATTCGGTATATAATAAATAACAAGAGACGAAGATTGATAGCTATTCGAAGAATGATCACAATTCTGCAGATTAGTCTAGAAGTTTTTGCAAGATAAGTGCGTCTCGAGAACCATGAATCACTAAATAATGTGATACCAGGATCTATGAATAACCACCTAAAGGCCACTTTAGACGATCCAATTTCTCGTACGATCCCTCGTGTGCAATCCCATCGGTTACATTCTTTGATCGTGTAAGGCGCAGATCGTACGATTTTTCATGCTATCTCCGATGTGTTCTCTAAATAGAAACGGTCCTATTTTTCAGCGGATTTTTCGTACAATCTATGACAGCGCCTCTACTGGCAATATAGCGACCTTTCCTATTCGGCTGTTTGGTTATCGATTACGACACAAAGAGAACATATTAATGTTATTACTTGATGCAGAAATTAACATACATAATGGCATAATAAACTATTACAGGTATAAAGATATAAAACAATGTTTTTAAGGGAAGTGTGAAGAGGTCGGTGATACTGCAGTACAGCTACTTCTGCTATAGAGGACTGGCAATACCTCAAAATGCTACGTTTTGCATTCTTATAACCATAAAAGGTACTAAATACGTGAGCAATATGTTTAAAAATATAAAGACAAAGTTCTGATGTGAATAGCTACTGCTTTTCCTATATATTGTGCAATGCAGTTCAGGTGATTTTCATTGTTTTTCTTGTGCGTAGAGTACCGAATTTGCTACAATCATGATAAGTATGAAGGGAAGTAATGTAGAGGATACCGGTATCTTTGCAATCATGTTCCTCCCCAATTATTTTGATAAACATATACGCTCTGTGCATCCGAAATAATGAATTACATTGAACAGTAATTACAGAAGTAGACATAATGTAAGTAGAGTGTCGACGTCAACCCAGAGCTGTGCAAGTCAATGCATTAGCTAGGTAATTAATCGAACGAACTAATTTTTATTCAAGGGTAAAGACAGCTGACCCACCCTATTCACACCTATATACCTTGTGTGAAATGAGGCTATAAATCATATAAAATCTACATTACTCCTCATTTTTGTATTTTGCAAGTATTTCATGCTTATAGGAACGTAAAACGAAGCATTTTGAGGCGTTTCCAGTGCTCTGTGATAGAAGTAGTGAAACCGCAGTGTTACTAATTGCTCCCATATGTATAAATAGGAGTTAATATATCGCGATTTATATACTTTTGAAGTGCTGTGTAATGTCACATATCTTGCTAACTCAGGAATATTGTAAAAACAAAACACATATGACTCCGAACTTATCACCGAAGACGACAAAATTTTCAACGTTTTTTGCGTCCGCATTGAAATATCTTTATCGAAGTACAGAAGTAAAACTACGACAATTTCGTTACCACTGAAGCCTAGTAGAAGTTAGATTCTCTTGGTAGAAGAATTTGACATTACAATTAACTGAATTTCTGTTGCGTCAAGATTAATTGTAATCAATATTTTAATTATTTTCTATTTTTTAAATGGGCTATACTTTCACAAATATCTCTGACATAATTACCCTAAAAGCCTGAGGTGTCACAACTATAAACTCCAGCAGTTCCATCATTATCCCCTCGTGTAAAACACTATACAATATTGTATGATTTATCGTACGAAAAATCTCGTACTATGGATTGTATACATTCTTTCATACGAGAGATCGTACGAGAAATTGTACCGTCTGAAGTGGCCTTAAGTCGTGAGTCTTGACAGCGCTACACATTTGAAGTCCTAAAAACACTTCAAATAATTATAAGAGTTCTTAATCTTAGTATTCTTAAATAAACTACTCATA
Organism: Lepisma saccharinum; assembly: GCA_022664845.1. NCBI lineage: Eukaryota > Metazoa > Arthropoda > Insecta > Zygentoma > Lepismatidae > Lepisma > Lepisma saccharinum. The sequence continues at coordinate 15,563 of JAGDQP010001896.1, forward strand.
TGTTACCCTCTCATATTAATATCTACATAGAAGCCCATTAGGGAAATCCAACCAACAATATTTTCACTTTGCGAAGTTAAAATTATCAATGATCATAAAGATATAGCACTCAAAACATGGTACAATATCGAAAACATAATGTGAAATCAAATCTTAAACTATTAAAATACTTACATTCAAATACTTCGGCACGGTCGTTCACTTACGACATGTAACTTGCAACACGCGATCAATTTTACTTACTTGTCCCAACTTCCTGCATGGAATTTTGGCATGCAATTTCCCGCTCTTTTTTCTTTTCAACATGGCATCAGCGCACAACCGAACGGAGGGTCAAGTGACCATCTGATCCTCCGTTGCTCTGTTCACTTCAATGCTCCGTCGAAGGGGGAATTCGGATAACCATCGACGGTGCATCCGACGGATCAAGGGTACGTAACGGAGCATAAAGTGCCAATTCGGAAACGGGGTATGTAATGAATTTTGGGGTCCGCCATTTTGAATTCAAGATGCCGTCTTTGGAGACATTTTGTAATATTTTCGTAACCTACTAGTGATGGTGTATCGTCATACCAAATTTCGTTTTTCTATAGTCAGCCGTTTAGCTTGAGTGTTAACTTCGCTTTTAGGTGAGGCACTAGTTATTGCAGATTGAGTTTTATTTCAATTTCAAGAACGAAAAGAAAAAAAAAGGAAAGAAAAGAGATGGATGAAAACATATAGGAAAGATTAAGCGAGTTCGGAATTATAGTGTTTTAAATGCGACACAACAATAAAATCAATTAGAGTGGGCTATAAGCTGTGGTGAAATCTAACACAAACTTCTACGTTGCTTTGAATTCCAGTGTACGATAAATTTAAAGAATATGTGCCTGTCATCCTCCAGAAGGAAATTGATGAAACGTTTTTGATTACTCAAACACGGGAAGAAATATTAAATCAATAAATTTCACAGCATAGCAGTTATCTGACTTCGGGCAGCAGTTAATGATCACTTTACAGGGCATTGGAAATTTATAGTCATAAATTAAGAAGCGAATTTCTCAGACCAAAGAAAGAAAGAAGTTCCTTTGACAGAATTTCAAAAAATGCCTATTTTCGGAGATAAGGGCACACAAATGTAGTGCGGTATCGTTAAAAATGATGTAATATCTGAACCAATAACCATATACAATAAGACGCTGCTTATCAAATCGAGTCAAACGACACATACACATACACATCGTGGCTGTACTCCTCCATTTAGCAATTTATAAACTACATTTCGCGTTTATATATGTGTTCTATCCTGAAATATGAGGCCCCTGTGTGGTCTACTCGGTAGCGTTCCGGGTTCGATTCCCGCTGGGGGATCAACAGTTCTGTGTTGGCCCAGCATCGTGAGGACAATTGGGGAGCCACTAGAATAAGCGAACTGTGGTCATGAAAGTAAGACACACGCTACGAAGAGGCGTTGCGCCGACCACGTAGCTTTTTTCTTGAACGTAATACAGCCATTTGACAGTCCAAGGCCCTTCCTAAAAAAGGGCTATCGCGCTACACAATGTAATTTATATACCGGAAACTAAGAACTTAAACTCTTCATCATCTGCGCGTGCTACACTGCGTTTTTGAGAATTGTAGAATGAGTTAAACGAATCAAGATCATTCTATTTTGCTAATTTCCAGGGATAGTTATTTTCTTTACAGATGATTAGATAATGGTATTGACAGTCCATTGAAATTTTCGTTACAACTACCTCCTCGCTATGAATTCTTTTACAATGGTCGAGCAAATACAATCCAAATATCGGTAGACTATTGTAAATTACCTACAACAACGTGAACTAATGTCACATTTCTGTTATTTTCTCGTATTTCTAGTTGAAGGATAAGGGGAGAAAACGATCAAACGCCATTTTTGGTCAATTTGGAACAAATGGTTCCATCTGTTAGTTAACAACATGTACTACAGTGGTTCAGTATACGTTACAATATACCTTGAATAATTATTGCTAACATTAAAATTAAGTTTAAAGGATTCGGTGGGTTTCAATAGACTTTAAACTTTATTTTCCATTCTTTTAGCAAATGAGTCCAGATGGAGTTTAATCGTTTTTCCCACTGACCCTTCAAATATAAATTTAGATAAGATACGAAATAATTACGGTATGAACATTGTAATTACGCACTGAAATAAATTGAAAGTTCCACGGAATTCGAACACATTTGTTAAGGCCATACAGAGTCCAAGATAGCATGCTCACTTGTGACAAGATTGTGAGTCACTTGCTTTCAGTTTGACAGACCTGATATTGTTTTAAAATCGGTAAACAAGTATGAAACGAATTTCTCGGATCAACATTCTTGTTGGTGGTTATAACTGGCTTATTCCAGCCTTAAGTGAAGCTTATTGGAACAAGCAGCTACACGAATAAGTTTCCTAAACTTGAAAAAATCTTGAATTTTGTTTCGTAGCACTTCCGCTATCGTTACACTGCGTTGAAGTCCCATCACGTGTGGAGTGACTTGATTTAGAAATTATGCTGCTGCGAGTGGCATTGTGGTGAACTATACTTGAAGCTTAAACAATAGTGAAAGGATGGGAAGTCGCCGGCCTGGTGTAATGGTTAACGGATCGAATAGCTGGATCGGCAACCGGGGTTCGAATCCCGACGAGATGATTATTTTTTTGTTAAATGACAAAAGGTCGAATGTAAAAATGGCGAACGACAAAAGAGCGACTCCAGAAAAGCAATTACAAATAGGGCGACTAAGACAAGGACCAACTTACAAAATGAGCGACCAACTAAAAGCTTGAATGCCGAAAGAGCCAATGACAAAAAGGGCAAATGATACAAAGAGCGACTACCGAAAGGGCGAATGACAAAATAGAACGAGTGACAAAAAGAGCGAATGGCAAAAAGGACAACTACCGAAAGGGCGAATGACAAAAAGAGCGACTACCGAAAGAGCGAATGACATTTTGGTCATACGGTGACTTGTTAAACTCAGTAGGTAATCAAAAACTACAATTTTGTTTTCGCACTATCCTTGTGACCGGTAGTTTGGTAGGGTCACGCCTTGGTAGCTAGGTAGCGCTGCAGGGACTATCAGTGCGTCGTTAGTTATACGACACTGTTGAAGAAATGCGTGTATGTCCAAACAGTTCATCTTCATAGTACTTTTCAATGAAAACTTTTCCCTCCTTAGTGGGCCGGTCGACCAGAACACATCTATGAGGTGCTTAGTCCCAACGGAATTGCAACTACAGTGGGAATCCCACCGAAATGGATTCTACACAACTGTGGGAATCACTTGTTGAGCTCAGGAATGACCGTAAATTATGTTCACTTCATATGAACCAAGAAATTGCAACTATGTGGGAATGCCCCTTGATGAAATTCACCACCTCAGGAATTTCTTGTAACCTGAAAGGGAAATAATTAATAAAAAAAGCTACCTATTCAACATACGAGCAGTTATATTTCTATTTTCTGATTTGTAATTAAATGGACTTCTCTGTGCTATTAAAACATGTCATACAAGTTACTACAAGTATAGAGTTTTAGCTCAGAATTACGTATTGACAAAGTTGATGCGCGCGCGACATCTCTAATTCCATTCCGCGGCGTTAAACATTAACACGCAACTATTATACTTGTGTGTTGTTTTCTCTTTCCGCCCGTATGATGAGTCTAGTAACTTTGGACTTCGTACCGTCACGATAAAGCTCTTTACACCTAGTTAAAATCCACACCCATGCCCCAACCTGGACTCGAATCCGGGACCTTCGAGCCGTTAGCCTACCGCCGCCGAACGCACAGCGACCCGGCCGGCATGAGGGTGAAAGTTGGTTTGGCCACTACTTTGATTCAATGAGTCAGCATAACAAGCACCATCACTGTAAATTAGGGTGGGCCTTTTTTCTTCAGATATTGGGTTTCGAGTTGTCATCAAAAGTTGTGCATTGGTGCTAAATAAAGCCATTAACCGGGCCCCTGGACTCCTAAAGGGCCCAATTGTTTTTTGCAAAACAAGGAATAAAAATATGCCAGTTTCCACATTTTGGGGTTCGAGTGGTAATGAAAAGTTGTGCATTGACACGAAATTTAGCCATGTCAAATGTGGCCCTTTTGGCCGTTTTCAAACTAAAATTTTCGCGGTCTCCGTGGCCCGGCTATATATATATTGATTCGGCTGTGTTTCGGCAAACAAACATTCTATAACTTTTGCACGCTACTCAAACTCAAATTTCTATTAAAAAAAAGAAAAAGAAAAAAGAAAGAAAAAGAAAAATCGTCCTCTTTCAAAATTAACATTTTTTCGGGCGCCCGGGTAAATATTGTTTGATCCTGCTGTATTTGGGGCGAACAAACGTAACATAACATTGTATAACTTTTGTACGGTACTCAAACTGAACTTTCTAACATTTTTTTCGAGGGTCTCCAAAATGGCCGTTTTTTTAATTTGAGTTTGAGTAGCGTGCAAATGTTGTAGAATGTTATGTTATGTTCGTTTGCCGAAACACAGCAGGATCAAAAAATATCTAGCCAGGTCCCGGAGCCCGCGAAAATTTTAGTTTGAAAACGGCCAAAACCGGCTATATTTTGCATGGCTTTATTTGGTACCAATGCACAACTTCTGATTAGAACTCGAACCCCAATATCTGAAAAGAAAAATCAGCCTAACCTACTGTAAATACCAATATATCTGTCTCGTGGTAACCTATGTTCTTGGAGAAAAGAAAAAATAAGATTCTAGAGTTATTGGTTTAATCTCTTGTGACACTGGATGACAACGATTAAATACAACAATGTGTCATTTCAGTGCATATAAGTCTGACGTTCATAGCGAAAAGATTCCTTTACTTGCAAACGAAAAGTTACTGCACTTGAGACGGCGGATTGACTCCTTCTTTCATCCTATATTCATCCAATTAAGTCAATGAAACATGAATATTATTTAAGTTCGATATAACTAACAATATAAAATAACTCTTTATAAAAAACAAGAAAATGCAGAAAGACCTCTGCTTTTTCCGGTAATTTTCCTCTTAAACTTGTAAAGTGGCCCCTTTTGTTTTTTCGATGCAGAGTTACAGATCACGAGGTAAGCCTTTGTGGAGCTTAACTCTCCTTAAGAACCACTGATGTACTCTAATCTACCGTCCAAGTTTCATTCACCTAGAATAACGCAATCTTGGTGTTTTGATTCCATTTTCCGTCAGTGTAGCATAAATGAACTTATCCTGAAAATGTGTTGCTCTAAACAACTCGTTCAAATCACTGTCAGGAGCTAACAATATACATTACACAGTCCGCCTTGAAAATGGCATTTTACTAATTGCATTACACGTTCTAATAAGTAATAACATTCTGCTTTCTTTAAAACAACTATTCTTTATTACAACAGGTTGATCATCAAATAGAGTTCTATAGCCATATTAAATGTAATTAAGTAACCTGAAGATTACATTCAAAGAAAATACTACGTTATTTACTCTGAATATTTAACTTAAGAAAACAGTGTAATTTCCTTCATACTTTGGTAAAGATATTTGTAAACATGTGCTCGGTTTAAAGCATATCTATGAAAACAAATGCGGACACTTTTAAGTATAAAGGAATTTAGTGTTGATTAATGTAAGACCCACAGCGCTGCCCAATCGTAGTTCTGATAGGTCGAAAGCGATCCTTCCGATGAATTCTATTTGTTTGTGGCATTGCCAGAATTCAGATACCAGACCTGGATTGTTTTGAAAATTCGGATAATTTAAATACAACACTTTCAGTTCTTTTGATATAGATTTCTTACAAAGGACCTTCAAAAACTTTTCATCCTCTTCTACGCTAGAAAAATATACTTCTTTCAAAGCACTGACACTTTCCATAAATAATATGGCTGATTCACAACTCGTTTGAAACATCAGTTGAGCGAATTTTAGCGTTGGAGACGGCACAGGTTTCATATCGTCGCACCAAGAGAGTCTAGCAAAATTCAATTTCAGTGAAATTAAGTTTGGACAGTATTTTAGAAAAGACGACAGGTCAACGACCTCCGTCCATCCGAAAGGAGATAAAGCTAAGCTGGTTAAATTTGAACCATAACATTCCAAATACTTCTGAAAGCCATGTGCAGTAGTGGCTGGAATGGATTGGATTTTCAAATTCTTAATGTTCTTGGTTGTTAATTTTGTTATCATTGTAAGATGTTGAGGTGTTGGAACTAACATAAATAAAGATCGTAAGTTCCAATTGGGACTCTGGAATCCTTCAGAGTTCTCTTCATAACTCTTGTATAAAGCGCCAAGTACTTCTGTCATACATATCCCGATATCTTGTAGATTACTCACAGTTGATAGTAATATATGTATTCCTTTTTCAGTAACGTCTGTATATTGTAAATTAATACGTCTCAACGAATGACACACTTTTGTTTTGTAGCACAAGTAGCGACATCTATGTTTACGGTTTTGTATCTCATTGCACGGTTTTGTGAGACTCCTGGTGGCTCGTTGAGAAATGGTTAAAGATTCATCTACTTTGTCGTCGTCATTGGCAAGTTCTCTTCCTTCATGACATTCCCAAATTTGAGTTAAAACTCGGATGCCGTCATCGGAGACTGTGGACATCTGAATATCTAGATTCTGAAGACAGTGGCAATTTTCTCCGATAATATGCATCATTTGATCGTTGCAGCCTGAGCCAAGCTGCAGATTCGTTAACCAACTACTGTTCTTTATCAGTAATTCTGACAGCAAGGCGCGGTATTTCGTTTTGTTAAGTCCATAAATATAACTCGCAAGAGGAAGAAACAATATTTTAAGCTTATTAGTATTTTGGAGAAGGCACTGAAGAATTTTATTGAAATTTCCCTTCCATTCCTGGCGACAACAGTAAATACGATCCACTCCTGGTGACAACAGCGAATCTAGGCACAAAAGACAAGTATTAAAGGACTCTTCTCCTGTTGTGAATTGATAAGACATTCCTCCAAAATTTCTATAAGGACACAGAACCATATTCAAAAGTTCAGAACGAACTGAAACTGGTAAATTTTGTAAATAATTCCTGAGTTGTTGTCTTGCCGTGGGACATTTTCTATTCTTCAGAAAATTTGTAACTTTGATTAGAGTGTTCTTCAGTTGTGAGAGAAGAATGCATTGTAATGTTTCTGTCTGACGATTTTGAATATGAAGCATATCTTTACTCATGTTCAGGCGGAATATGAACATTTTTTTAAATGCATTTAATCCATTTTCAAAAATAATTACTATAGTTTAACAACAACTACATGTATGGTATTGTTTCTCTCAATATCAACAATGATTGATAATGCAGTAACAAAGTAACATCTATACATTGTCTTTCACGAGATTCATTTGTATTAAACTTTAAAAAATGTAGCAGGCAAAGAAAATGAGATAACAACAATCCGAACACAAATCAATTTACGGCCTTTCATATTATTGCACTTCCTTATCGCCCGTTTCTTCTTCCATCCAATGGCGAAACCATAAACAAACAGCGGCTGGATAAATATTATATAGTTCGGGTTCCGCGACACACGATCAAATGTAAAAAAAGAGAACGACAAAAAAGCGACTCCAGAAAAGCGCCTACACATATCAGATATTTCGACTAACAAAAAGACCGACTTCCAAAATGAGCAACCAATTAAAAGAGCGAGTCCCAAAAGAGCGACTACCGAAAGGGCGAATCGCAAAAGAGCGACTATCGAAAGGAAGAATACCGAAAGAGCGAATGATAAAAAGAGCGACTACCGAAAGGACGAATGTCAAAAGAGCGATTGACATATTTTGGTCATACGGTGACTTGTTAAACTCAGTAGGTAATCAAAAACTGCAACTTTTTGTTCTCGCACTATCCTCGTGACCGGTAGTTCGGTAGGATCACGCCTTGGTAGCTAGGTAGCGCTGCAGGGACTATCAATGTGTCGTTAGTTCTACGACACTGTCGAAGAAATGCGTGTATGTCCAAACAGTTCATCTTCACAGCACTTTTCAATGATAACAACCTTTCCCTCCGTAGTGGGCCGGTCGACCAGAACACATCTATGACGTGCTTTTAGTCCCAACGGAATTGCAACTACAGTGGGAATCCCACCGAAATGGATTCTACACAACTGTGGGAATCACTTGTTAAACTCAAGAATGACTATAAGGTATGTTCTCTTCATATGAACCAAGAAATTGCAACTGTGCGGGAATGCCCTGTAAGGAAATTCACCACCTCAGGAATTTCTTGTAACCTGAAAGGGAAATAATTAATAAAAAAAGCTATCTATTTAATATACGAACAGATATATTTCTATTTTCTGATTTGTAATTACATGGACTTCTCTGTGCTACTAAAACATGTCATACAAGTTACTACAAGTATAGAGTTTTACCTCACAATTACGTATTCACAAAATTGATGCGCGCTCGACATCTCTAATCCCACTCCGCGGTGTCCAATATTAACACGCAACTATTATACTTATCTGTTGTTTTCTCTTTTCGCCCGTATGATGAGCGGAGGGCGACCCGGTCATGTCCTTTTTCACTTTCATTAGACTCTATGGGTTAAATCCATTCTTAAATACGACTGATTTCATTTTATTTAAATGCGCTGTTGTAGAAAAATGCTTTATTTCTCACGAGTTGGTTCCATCAGCTGTTCTCATCAGCCGGCAGGTATCTTAATAGAGAGTCCTGGGTTGGTGTAGAATAAGTTATAACTACTACAACAATTGTGCTTGCTCTAAAATGACATGGTAAAGCCACCCATTTCTAATATTCAGACATTTGATTACGTTTTGTGTTGTAATTCACTACGGTGAGTAGTTTTCACTTTGTGAGATTATGCTCGATAACGGGCCCCGCGTCGAAAGGACCCGGTTCAAAACGTCCCCGCGTCATATCATCTTGTCTTTGATTTCTGGACAGTTTCTAGTATGGTGTTCATTATTTTTGTTGAATAATGTGTTGATCAAAAGGAGAAAGAAGCTGAGTTTATTGAAAATGTGCAAAGGTTGCCATCATGTACGGCTTGTCGTAAACAAAACATAGAAATCTAATTTAAATTTTAAACTTGACGATCTTTTGCTTTCAATTAATATTATTTTACACCAACGTTATTTTCCCCCTACATACACAGTGTATTACATAAATATCTTCTTAATCTTATATGTAAAATTAAAATTAACGCTGTGTGTGGGCTAATAATGTCAAAACGGCTTGACAGAATGAAATGATTTTTTGATAATAAGTAGCTGTTGTTTCGCTCTAGGTTTCTAAGTGGGTAGGACATCTCTAGCACCCCTATGGGTGGGTGTTATAAGGGGGAGTGAAATGTAAAAATAGTCGAAAACGACTAATATTAGTGTCGAATACAGTTTCGAGGTCGCTGAGATGAACAGTGACATCTTCGATGCCGTTAAAGTCCAAGTTCAGCCCCCATCCTAGTGCCCCTAGTGGTGGGGGGAAGGAGGTGACATGTAAAAAATAATCGAAAACGGTCATTCGCTCTTTCAGTACTTGCCCTTTCGGTAGTCTCCATTTTTGTCTTTCGTTCTTTTGGCATTCGCCTTTTTGGTAGTTGCTCTTTTTCTCATTCGCTCTTTTAGTTGGTGGCTCATTTTGTAAGTCGGTCTTTGTGTTAGTCGCCCTATTTGTAGTCGCTTTTCTGGAATGGTGATTTTGTCGTTCACTCTTTTTACATTCGATCTTGTAGCGTGATATCTATTTTTTTACTTCTTTTATTTAAATAAGCTTTACTTTTTCTCTTTGTACTGCTAAATAATTGCTTCCTCTTGCATTTTTCAACATTTTACTAAATTGTCGAAAATAGTTGAGAAACGTCAGATTAGTTTTTTTTATACGCAATAGAATCATTCCGAAAAGAGTATTAACCAACCATTATCTACTGAGTCATTCACTGCGCTAACAGTTGCACATGTTTTGGCCGTGAAAAATGCCAGGCGCCGTGAAAAATCTGTGTAATGGGAAGATATAGAACTTCTACACGCTTCGTGCTTAAAGTCATTATACAATGAAAATACTCTCTATGTGTCACTAAATTCCATCTCAGTTGATGAAATACATAACCGATGTTTTTTTTTCTAATGTCCCCAGCAGCATAGTGGTAAAAGCAACAAATAGTAAATTACAAGGTTCGAGGTTCAAATCCAGTCGCAGAGAAATGCGAATTTTTTTAAACTGTTCTTCAAGACGAGATAAGATGCGTAATATGTAATTTAGTTTATTAAATCCCGCTTGAAAACTGCTTACCAATCGTATCTTGTCAAGGCTATTTCAATCTTGATTCTTGTAAACTGGAATTCTTCATTCAATCTTGTTTAAACCTTCTCGGCTTGATTTGCTAAGCTTGCATTTAGTTGTCATACCTGTTTGACTTTTGAGCCAGGCCAAAATTGCTATGTGGGAGTAGAGTAACAACTTTGCCCCAGCCCTGCAAGGAACTTTTTAGGGTCCTGCTCGAAACATCTCCCCATCGAGCTCTACGTAGCGATACTGGAGTGACTGCTTTGTTTCGAAATACAGACGAAAGAGTAAATATTTAAACTCGTTTGTCCACTTCCAGCCTAATCAAATGTGGAATAAATTTTCAGTTCTAACTTAATATTATAAGCTTCTTATTGCTGTGCGGCCCATTTTTTAAAATTTAAGTCACTGCAAACAATATTTATGTTTTTTTTTGTTGTTGCAAGAATTAAGATATAAATAAATAATGGACCACACAGCGATATAAATCATCAAAAGCTGAGTTAGAACAGAAAATTTGGTCCATATTGGTTTAGACTGGCAGTGGTCAAAGGAGATTAAGTGTCCCATTTCCGCCTCTTAGTTTTGTATATTCATGAACTTTTCAAAGGTAGCAGTCAGTCCAGTATCACTATTAGATAGGGGTCATTGCATCTCTCACACGCAAATTCTTGCCCCATGCACACCCATGGATCTCGATACGGGAGACGGATCTACTTCTAGTGACCCGAAATTGAAGCCAGCACAAGCCATGGTAACTTGGAAGGCGAAATTGATTAAAAAACAACAACTGAACATCACGTTCCGTACAATACCTTATTTAAAATATTCCAACCTTGCTCCTCTCTTCCTTAGCTAGATCTTCATCCATTCTTTGCTTCCACACACCCAGGCATAGGCCAACCAATAAGACGGAAGTAAATCCCAATGCACCAGGCAAGATTAATCGAAAACCGGCCTTAAGTTGACCCAGCTTAATTGTATTGAGCCAGTCGATCCGTCTCCCGTATCTAAATCCATGGTATTGGGCCAGTCGATGCGTCTCCCGTATCTAAATCCATGATGCACACCTTCTGTGCAGAACAGTGTTGCCAAATTTCTAAAACTGAGATTTTTCTCCAAACTGGGTGAAAATCCCTGTCCAGGAATAAAAAATATTCCCTTTAACAAACATTGAAAAATTTTTGAAATCGAACTTTGAGACGACTTTTCATGTAATGTCTGCTGGCTTTGTCATTAACTCACTTTTCGCTTAGTTACAGGTCACGTATAGAGTCCTCTGGACACTCGGTCCCCCGAAACTCAGGGTCTCGCGGAAATGTAGTGCTGCCCCTGGCCATAAACAAAGAAAAGTAAATGGATCAAAACATTATCCTCAGAGTTTGAATTTATGTATTACGTAGGTAACTTTAGCTAAGATTGACTTCTCTCAGCTGATATATGTAAAAGCATAATGTGGGGGGGGGGGAATCTCAAACGTCTAACATAAAGCACATAACGTAATCGAATAGACTATACATTTTCCAATCTACTAAATGATGCGCCGCATCACATCGCCTCAGAGAGAAATCTTATGCATTTCAGGTTTCACATCTTCCACCTCCATCTACTTTTTAAGAAATATTATCTTTTTTCTTTTTTAAAAAATTATAAAATCCATATTTGCTTCTTACAAAAGGAATAATTAATTACATTTGCTTGTAAGTGTATTTTATTAATTTGTAACACACATTCAACGAAAAAATATATATTAAATAAGTTGTTTGAATTTAAAGTATAGTTTTTAAGGCCTTTAGGCAACTTTGGCTTAGGCCAGATGGATGAATTGGTGGAATGAAGAAAGTGGGAGGAAACGGGATAACCCCGAGAAAACACACACACACAGTGTTTGTCCACCAGAAAACCCACACGGGATCAGCAGCGATCGAACCGACGACCTATAGCGCCAGAGGTGAGAACCTCTACGAACTGAGCCACTGCGGCTCTAGATAAATTTTTCATCGCGTAAATACAATAGATATAATTTGTGTTAATTACGTTACCTTATGAGTAAAAAGCAATTGTTAATTTAAGCAGCGTTATTAAGACAGAAGGAGTTTATAACATATCAACACTGATTTGTTTTACAACAACAAGTCAATGTTTCATGAAAATCAGTTAAGAAGTGAACGAACCACATCTTTCGAGGAAGCGGGGAAATTGAAGATGGCAGGATCTCTAATCAATAAATGATTTTTTTTCCCTTCATCTATCTACTCAAAAGATATTAAGTCTAAAATAAAATTCGATAACAGACATAAATATAACAGGAATTAGTTACACCCCGTTAGGCCTGAGGCACAGTTGCCTAAAGGCCTTAAAATAAATTTAAATTCAAATTACTCCCCGTTATAAAGCACGTGCCACAGGGAAACTTGTTCGTGCTACATTCTTGCCTGCAATTTCGAAAACGCCTGAGTGGCATGCAACCAACATTTCAGTACTGCACGCCGGGATGCAGACTTGCGCTGTAAAGGCAGGGATGGCGAACCTTTTCCACCTAGTACGCCGCTTAAAGTTTAGTTTTAAAAAAAATACTTATGAAACACCTTATAATTATGATTTCCAAGTCATTAAATTGTTATATTTATTCCTCCACGAGAAAAAATGTGAGGTTTAGAAGCAAATGCTGCAATCTCCACTTTTTTTTTTTTTTATAAACCGAGATTTTGATGGAATTGTATATATTAAAGTGTCTAATGAATGTAAGTGAAGGTAAAGCCCTAATTCTTTATGTATTTTGTAGTTTTTCTGCATAGGAATTACAGGAAAAAAATAGCCATATACTATTATATTTACCACCATAAATTTGCTTTTGGTTCTCCCGTAAAATTTTCTGGAGTGGAGATTGTAGCTTTTGCCTCCAAGCACCACAGTTACACTATAATAGGCTTTCGCTAGGTTCAGTAATTTTTCACACACACACACAAAAAAGGCCAAGAATATATTTTATTTTTAACCTAACCTAATTAATGTAAATGTAATAAGCCCATGTAATTAATTCTGACACATTCGGTTATTAAATCTCTAATATTAGAAATACGGAAACAAAAGTAATATTGTCAGTGGACTTTGAGTGAAATATCATAATTATTTATATTAGTGTGAAATTTGTTGCTCAATCTTACTAACCATACCCTTTATGTTAGGCTTATAATACATTGTCTTCAACAATGTGCAAGATACACTTAGGTCAGAACCAAGACTGTTTCTAACCGTTGATTACATAAAATTCATTGTGGAACACAGCTGCTCATAGGCGTATGATGCCCCGAACAGCGCTGTAGCAAGACTCTTTGTGGCTGTTCCACCCCAGTATCACACAAACGTTGAAAATACGTGGATTAAACGTTAGTACCGAAACGTTATGTTAACGTTGTAAACGTACCCAAATGTCAGCCTGTTCAACTTTTTATTCGACGTTGAATAATGATGGTTGAGAAGAAACGATGAAGAAACGGGTTTAGCTGGCCAAAACATGGCAAGAATACTGTTGTATACACACATGTTTGTATACACACATTTAGTTTTATTTTATCCGTTACTTTCATCACGATACACGGTATTAATTTTCCAACAGTAAATAATCCGAACGGCTGCTGAGGGGTTCGAACACAGGAACGTTCTGCACTTCTCGTTGGTAGCTCGACGCGTTGACCACTTATCCAAGATTCCACCTGGAGAGTCCACTACTCTTTTACTGTATCGTTGAAATTAAATGTTCGTTGAAATATAGTTTAAAATTCAACCTGTTTTCAACATACAACTGAAAACATGAAAATTATAGTTATTTTCATTGTATTTGCTTTTAATTATAATGTTTAAACAATTAAATTATAAATACAAGTGTGAAACGAAATCTAGGACATAGTATGAATGATAGTTGAAAGTACGTCACATTAATGTCGTATCAACGAAATTATAACTTTGTTGAAATAAAATTCAATCTGTTTTCAACGTGCACATGAGAACACCAAAATTAGTTTGTGTCATTCAAGTAGTTTTTAATTATATTTTTTGACATAACATTAGTAAGAAATGCATTAAACAAAATCTATTATACCATAGTTGAAAATAACATATTGAATACACGTTGTATTAACGTCTTATCAACGCAATGACGTCTTTGTTGAAATATGATTTGTAAATAAACGTGTTTTTTTTTTCAACCGATAACGGTTAATCAACGAAATGATCCTAAAAAATCAACGCTGAAAATAAGTATGTGTGCTACTGGGGACTGTTCACGTATCAAGTTTTCTGGCCTCTAGATAGGATAGCCAACATCAACAGCACATTCAGTTTCCTTCAATGCTTCACCAAGGTCCATTGAATGCAGCCTTGCCATCCATTTTGTGTCCACAGAAGATTAAATGGAAGAGTCAGTGGACGTCTTTCGGACGTCCAAAGTAGAGTCGATGGTTATGTCCAATGGATATCTACAGATGCTTATCAGAATAATGGAAACACCTGAACGAAAGTGCAACTTAACAGATTAATATGGTGTCGGGCCACCTTTCGCCTTCAGAACAGCCTTGATACGACGAGGGATGGAGGCATAGAGGTCGTGAATGGCAGCAAGTGGAATATTACACCATTCCTCGTGCAGGGCATCGGCCAGTTCTGTGAGAGAGGATGGAGGTGGAAATCGTCGCCGGAGTCGTGTTTCCAAGATGGACCACAGATGTTCAATTATGTTGAGATCTGGGGATTGGGCGGGTCAGGGGAGGTGTTGAACTTCATCCCGATGTTCCTCAAACCACGCTGCAACAACTCCAGCTGTGTGAATGGTGCATTATCATCCTGGAATATGGCGTCATTGTCCGGGAACAACATCCGGACCATAGGATGCAAGTGGTCTCCTAAAATTGCGACATAATCGTTGGCAGTGATGCGTCCGCGAAGTGTGACCACAGGACCCAATGAAAACCATGATATTGCGGCCCACAGCATCACCGTGCCGCCGCCATGTTTCACAGTTGGGCGGAGACACTGCAGATCATACGCTTCTTTGGGCGTTCTCCACACATAAACACGGCCCGTGGTTTGGAATAGGGTGAAAGGTGACTCATCCGACCATACCACACGTTTCCAGTCGTCAACGGTCCAAGTTGCATGGTCGCGGCACCATTTACGGCGTGCTAAAGCGTTCTGGTCCCTGATGAGAGGTTTGGCCCGTGCAACACGACCCCGTAAGTTCATGTCATGTAATTCGCGGCGGACTGTGATTGTCGAAACAGGTTGGGGGAGGTGCTGATTGAGTTCCTCCGTCACTTGCGCCGCAGTGGCACGACGGTTCCGCGTGACAATGCGCTTTAATACCCGGCGTGCCCTGTCACTGATGCTTTTCTTCCGCCCACTGTTCCGCTTCCCCGATGTGGTTTTCCCGTGTGTTGTGTAGGCCGTCATCACCTTCGACACTGTCCCTGGCGACACACCTAACACACTAGCCACTGCCGTCACACTCACTCCACATAACCGCGCACCAACAATTTGCCCTCTTTGAAACTCTGAGAGGTCTCCCATTTTACACTACCTCCGTCTGCTGCAGCCACTGCACACTCCTGTTCCCCGACGCCTGACGTAGTATGGAGACCGACCTAACAAACCACCACCAGCAGTCCGGCGCTGCGGTCGCCACGACACCACTGCCAACCCATACATCTGACGTGTTGCCAACTACAGGTGTTTCCATTATTCTGATAAGCATCTGTATATGAGGTAAGATTATGGACAAGTTCGAACTTTCCAGCAACATGGCGGTCTGAGACAAAGATGCCTAAAGGTCATAAATTAACCATTCCGTGTTGAGGGATACTTTAAAAACATTCCTCCAAGCAAGACGCCAACACGTAAGAAACTTCGACTCGGCCACGCTGCCACTGATAAGTAAAGACCAAAACAATACGCTATAGACGGTCACAAATAGTGTTGTACGAACTCTGAAGACAAATTAAGTTGCTCCAACTGCTTATACGTACTCCTCTACGTTTTAATCAAATTGTAAACATGCATTGCATAGCAAATTAATACATTTCTTGTAAAACACTGACTTCATTTGTTTAAGTGCACACGCACGTAATTCACATGTGAAGCGACATCGCATCAAGTGGAGCTCCATGTCGTCCTTCATTTTCTGTGTATCTTCCAATTACTTTCATATGTAATAGTGTACAAAAAATCAACTCTGTAGTTTGTGATGTCCAGTTTTGGACGTGTTTTCAGCGTCCATTCGATGTTCCTACTTCGATCTCTTTGGGATATCCATTTTGGGACGTGTATTTGGCGTCCATGGGATGTGCAAACTGGATGTATCCAGTTTTGGATGCCCATTGTACGTCCTTTGGATGTCCATTGTTGGATTTGGACATAAATTGGACGTTTCGGTACTATTATTTGGACGTCCTGTGCTATGTGGGCAATTGCATTGGTTTTTTTTCAAATCTCGAAACTGAGAAAAATCGTGCTGATATTATTTGTTATCAATTTTCTAAAATGTCCAAATACTTCTTCAGGATATTGCCAGTGTTTTCAGAACTTAATTTATCAGCGAAACTTGGTCTGTTCCTTAAATGAAGGAAAATAATTCAACTTCTTTGTTTAACATCTCTGACGAATACTTCAAGTTTACGCCACTCTGTCCCGTAATCAGAAACTAATTGCTTTTGAGCGTCTCCATTACAATTTGATTACCAAGGATCTAGGAATCGTAAAACGTGCTTCGTTTGTGGTACGTTTTATAAAGATTTTACAAGACTGGATTTTCTAATTAACCGGCGTCAAAATTTTAGCTTCACGGCTCTAAGTTTATAAGTATTGCCACACTCAAGTATTCTCATTAAGATAAAAAATGTGCTGTAAATTATGCTAAGTTGGTCCAAATGATGGTTAGACTTTCGATATAGTTACTACACGTAAAATACCACATCGTGGATAAGTGAAGCAAAACTTTATGACTTTAAAAGTATGTTAATGCGTTCATATGGCGTGCCACCAGGAGATACGCGTGTCATAGTTTTGCTATTCCTGCGCTGAGCAGTTAAATAAGATTGACGGCTACGTAAAATTAGCCCCACCACAAAATTCACGGATTTCACTGGTCTTCAAACTGCTCCGAAACCTAGATTTTATTTGAACTTAAAGAAAGAGGTCTTACAAAAGCAAACATGGATGGTAGTTCCTTTTATTCAAAAACTTCACGTGTAAACGGAAATTTGAAATGATCCGCAAAATTTATTTTTAAAAAAATCACACCGTAATAAATGGAGTGATTCACCGAAGTAACAATAAATGGAGTACGTGTTTATTTATTTGGAAAACAACAGGCTAATGCCTAATTAAAGTCTTGCATTGCATAATGAAATAATATAAATTAGACACATAACAACAACAAAAAAAAAAACTTTACAAACCAAATCACAGAGAACAAAACTGTTATCAATATAGTTTCCACAATATAGAAAAAAATATATATAAACCCAATCACACAGACAAATGCATTAACATATTTTTTTCTCAAGATAAAATTAACAAAATAACAATTTCCTTGTTGCATAAAGCAGAACAAAACATTAATAAATTTACCACAAATAGAGTTTCAGTTAGTATATTGACATATATTGAATCAGTCTAGAGCGTATGCCTGTTTTTGCCATATTAGTGATATCTATTTCGTTTTCTGTTTGCAGGTACTTATTATAAGCAGTGCAAGTTCGCCATATGGGAGACTTTAACTTAGAATTTGTTCTGGCCTTGTGACAGAAGAAATAAATATTGTTGTGCATACGAGTTCTAAGTGAGGGAACTTTTATGCAAATAGCTGCGGTTAAGTCTGTACAATCAACTTCATTATTAAATATTTTAGAAAGAAATTCAATATCATTAATAATTCTCCTTTTCTCCAAGGTCAGAAGACCAAAGTTGACTGCCAGTAGCGGCGATGAATCAAATTTTGGATAAAAACCTGTTTGTTTGTACGCTAAGAATCTCAAAAATTTTGATTGAATTACCTGAATGGTCCTAGAATATTTACTGCATTGTGGATTCCATATTACAGATGCGTATTGCAATTTAGATCTGACATAATTAAAATACAGTAATTTAAGAACCTGTGGATTATTAAAATCCTTTCCTAATCTGACAATTAATCCTAAGTTTCTGTAGGCTTCATTTCTCATGGTCACAATATGCGTATTGAATGTTAGATGAGAATCAAAGATTACACCCAGATCTTTTACTGAATTGGCACTGTTTATATGAACACCGTTAATTGCGTATGCGTAGTTGTACTTATTTTTAAGCTTTGTGAAAGAGACAGTCTTGCATTTATTAACATTTATAACAAGATTATTTTTTACACACCACTTAGCAACATTGATTAAGTCACACTGAAGTTTATCACAGTCTTCAATGGAGGATATTTCCAAATATAATTTTAGGTCATCAGCAAATAGCAGTTTTTTAGAGTTCATAATACAATGTGGTAAGTCATTAATGAATATAAGAAATAAATGAGGTCCTAAATTTGATACTTGGGGAACACCTGATCGAACTTCATATTGTTTTGAAATAGAAGTTTACTTCATTTTTAGAATCAGATTTTGGAATTGGATACACAAAACCGGTTCCTTCCATTTGTCCAGAAATGCTTCAGTTTTAATGGATAAGTTAAAAATAGATTGCAGGGAAAGTTTAAGAATTTCTCCACAACCTTTCACGAGATAAGAACGTACGTGGTCTGGTCCGAGAAATTTCTTGGTTTCAGTTTCTGTATGATTGAAAGTAAGCGTGTTTCTATCACTGTTCATTAACAAATGAAATATCGCATTAAATGTTATAAACAGCTTCAAGTCTTGTATATAAGAGTTGCGTAAAAGTATTTATTCTCTTTCATAATGAGCCGAATTTGATGTGATTTACGGTTGTTTGCAAGGACTATTGCACCACGATAATCAACAATGTAAGGATAGTTTATATCAGCAAGCAGATGTCCTTTCTGTGGTTTACAGAAAGTGTTACTCTGTGATAATCTAGAACGTTAAGTTACACTGTTAAAAATGGACTTTCTTAAACATGAACTAAATGTTTTTTTTTAATAGTCTTATTCTTTAGTCCTTTCTTCTTATTTCTTAAAACAAATTAAAAAGCAATAACAAATATTAGTTTCTTATATTTTAGATGTCACACTTTCTCAATAATGAGAAGTAAATACACTGCAAAAAATAGCTGTGTTCATTCAACACAATGCGGTGTCCCAGCGTGACTACCACTTTTGTGTGTTAAATCAACACAACACACGGTGTTGATTTTGGTACTGGAAGATAAAAATTTACGACTTTTAAATATATTTATTTTTAGATAAAAAAAAAACTTTACAAAAGTGGCTCCCTTGAACTAGAACACGCGTTCTAATGAAGGTAGAGAAATATAATTTGCAATTATTAAAAGATAATCTGATGGCTTCTGTAAAAGCAATAAAGGAAAGACCAGCTTGATTTCTTTTGCATATTCGCTTGTGGTAGTGGTCTCAGAGGAATTTTTGAGAGTTGTGTCTATAAACATGTCAGAAAAACTTGTCACTAAGCAGAGAAAGGAAGTCGTTATCGGGCAGGAAAGCAGAGCAGTCACGGTCAGAAGAGCGTCGTGATTTGTGTAGGCCTCGGATGAGGTATCTTTGGTTTCTTGTTTAAATTGTGCTTCTTTAAAAGTTCGTCACAAAATCTCTCAAAAATGTAGGCGACAAAGCGGTGGGGGAGAATTGATTTATTATTTGAAGTAAGTAACAGGATTTTCTTTTTTAACTGGCGATCAGATTCGTTACGTAACTTTCACGATTTTTTATCACTTTATAAGTGGAATACACTCATGACCTCTTGATTAATTTTTTAAAGTGTATTCGTGTAGTCTGGGTTTTCCTTAATTCTAAGGCATGAAGATGTCTTTTTATGTAGATTTTTGGCTTTACGTTCTCGGGAGATCGTGAAGAATTGTAGTGGGCATTGGAGTAGATGACGCGTGTGGTCAGTAGTTGGAATTTCAAGACCTCTTTTCATAGTTTAATGGCTTTCACTCTCGGGGAGAGTGAAAATAAGGGTTTGGTATCATTTAATTATTTAAGGTATTTTGATGGCTTCTCGATTTCTGTGAAATCGAGAAGAAAGTAGTGGGTTATGCATGACATCTTCGACTCAGGGAGGAGAAGATGATTAGTTAGCATAGAATTGCATGAGGAATTTGGGATCTTGGTGGTATTTGGTGGTATCTGGTTTTATTTTTTTGATTGGAGGTTACTGAAGGGCTTATGCATGGGCCTGTTAAGAATAAGAAGGTAAATGTGAGATAAATTTAAAGAAGGTTCTTTCTATCGATGGATAGAAAGATTTGTATTATATTAGATTAAGTTTCAATATTTCTTTTTTTTTTATTTTAATTTACTAGGAAAGTATTTGTAAAAATATTTGTGTGCATATGGCCGAGAGAGAGGGTTGTAGAACTATTTGATAATGAATTTACTTTAAGGGTAAGAGAATCACAGCTATTTTTAAGATAATAGTATAGTTTTTTAGTTGTGATAAAGATGAGTGATTTAGAATTGTAAACCCGTAAATTCAAACAGTAGATTAAGAGGTTTCCTTCAGAATTTTTAATTAAAGGTTGATTAGTTTTTTAAGCTAAGACCAACTTATCGCGACCTCGAATAAGCGTTAGTACATCGCAGGATAATTGTCCTTTTGATAATCTATTAGGTATCATGCCAATAAATAGAATTATATATCGTCCCGAAGTAAAATTTTATTAAGGAGATAATTCTGAAATTTGTATAAAAGAAAAAATAAATCGATAAAAGAGAAAATTTTTCGCATTGCAGCCTCCTATAAACGTCCTAAATATTCTTGCAATAATTTATCGGAACGTTTGATTTATTTTTATAATTGACCAGATCTCCAGCCTTTTACTAGAAATTAACGGATCTTTTATACTCCTTCCTACGAATCGGAAATTCAACAATTGTCGTATATTGTTTCATAACCCACTATCTTGAGATTCAAAAGCATTACATTAATTGTATTAACCCGAGAGTAAAAATGCCTTAATGTCAAAAGCCGGACAGAAAAATTCCCCGAAAATGCGAATGAATTCGTAACTGAAATGATTCATCTATGTAAATATTAGATTAACAACAATTTATGTTAATCCAGATATTGAATGTATGTATCTACATGTTAAGGAAATATATATAGTCGTAATAAATAGTTAGCGAAAATTGTCAACACGTGAGTTTTCTTTTGTTTAATATCTATGAGGAACCACCTTGCGTTTCTTTTTTTGTTATTTATTTTGCTTTTTATACAGATGCTTAGAATAGTCCATTGTATATACGGATACGACTTATGAAGAGTTTTTTTATTTTGTAAAGAATATGAATGGACCGTTAGGGAAATTATAAAATCCTAATTGCTCTTTGCTCTCAGCGGTAGCAATACAAATTATATTATTATATAAATTAAATTAAATATAAATTTATTTATTTATAGATAAACTAAATCGTTACAGACTGCAGCGAGATTTGAACATGGATTGCTCAATTACAAGTCGAGCGTCTTACCGACTTGGCTAATTTGCAAACGGATGCAAACGATATTTACTGAACAACATTTGAATTACACGACTACACTATAGATTTAAACAGTGTAGGGGATCAAATATATGTTGCTTAAGTTCCAAAACAAACTAAGTTACTTGCACGACTTATCCCATGGTTTAATCACTTCCTATTTGTCAATGGGGAACCAGAATTCCCATTCATTGAGAATATTCCATTTCTATGAAAGCAAGCAAGATGGTGACAGCCAAACACTTGAGCAGCATTACTGCTTATCGTAACAACATGTGAAATGCTGCGCTTGCTTTCATAGAAATGAACATATTCTCAATAAATGGGAATTCTGATCCCTAATTGACCAATAGAAAAGCGATTAAATCATGGCATAAGTCGTGAGAGTAACTTTGTTTGTTTGAGGTTCAGCAAGATTTTTTTTAATCCTGTATACTGTTTGAATCTAGTACTTTTTCTGTCTGACAATTTAACCAAGTCGGTAAGACGCTCGGCTTCTAACTAAGCAACCCACGTTCAAATTTTACTGCAGCTGTAGCTTTTTTTTTCTCCCAGTATCGAAATCAACACCGTGTGTTGTGTTGATTTAACACAAAAAGTGGTAGTCACGCTGGGACACCGCACTGTGTTGATTTAACACAGCTATTTTTTTTACCGTGTAGTCCTTTGTTGCCAGGAATATGAATAGATCAGGAATAAAGCTTTAGAATAATATTTCATTGTTATAATATATATTAATTATATTATAATTGTATTATCATAATTATATTATAATGAACATAATGGAAGAGTAGGTAACTTGTTGCAGGAAGTTTCTTTTTCCTTTTGTATTGCTCATTCATATGTCGTAACAAGTCACTTTCTTTAGCGGAAGGTAGATGACGGAAGCAAGATCAAACAACATACACCACAGTGAAAAATGTATAGAAAACTTGTTCTCCTTCTTAACGGGGAATCAAACCCCAGTTTCCGGATTACTGATCGGATACTCTACCAATTAAGCTACCGAGTTATAGAGCAATTCCGCGAATATGTCCTACCCGGTAGTAAAAACTGAAACATACTGTGGAGTTTATTTTAATTAGTGAAATCGATTCTTGGAGGATATATGATGCGTGCTTACATAAAGAAATAAAAAGAAATCATTAGTACAAATACGTAATTAGCTTCTGTTTTATCGGTTATTTAGAAAATCACAAAAATTAATTGAAATTTACTTCATTTTAACAGTGAATTATTCAGTTAAAAATGTAGGAATTTAAAATTTGAAAAATGATATATTAAACTTCGTTGTTTTCTATATTGACATAACCTATTGATTTGTTTGTTAATAATCGCGCCTACGCTCTAGCAAGTATTATAAAAATCGATTATATAATTTCCACATATAAAAAGTACTATACACTTCAAAACATTTGGTGAAAAGTAAAGTGCTTTCATGTGGTGCGTTAGAGTCAAATGCTGAACAAAAAATAAATGTTGCATTCCTGCATTTTTGGTTGTGTAACTCATAATTAAAATGCAGTAAAATCATAGTTTCTTTTTACATTTGAAATAATCAAACAACAGAAGCTCACTATGCGTTTGTACTAACGACTTTATAAAGTGTTTTTACTATACCCAGGGCCGCACCTTGTATTTTTGCAAGGGGAGTGAACTCGGATTTCGAAGCCCCTTCAAAGGAGCCAAAAGTGGTCAACGCTCCCTCCTTATCTTTACTTGACGCTCCCCACTCTGGGACTCGTGCGCCATTTGCTTCCCTCGTACTAGCGACCCCGGTTACCTTCCGATTGCTATAATCTACAAAAATCCACAGTACGTTTCACCTTTTACTACTGGGTTTGACATATTCGTAAAATCCCCCTAATATGAATTTAAAATTTTAAACTTTTGGAACCCAAGAATTGCATGTATTTTATAGTGGTATCTTATTTAAAATTTGTAATTCAGGTCATTAGTTTATTTCTATCAGAATTTACAAAAATAAAACTATATTCAGAAAGTAAATAACTTAATAATTCATAGATGTCAGTTCGTAACGAAATGATGTCAGTTCGTGACGCTCTGTTCTTCCTTCTATACGCTTATTATATTTATTTCTTCTGGAATTTTTAAAATAGAAATAAAACTTAACACATTCGTCTTCGATGTGGTTTTTTGAAACTTTTTAGGGTCCATACTTTCAGAGAATTTGGGGAAAATGTATGTCAGAGTGTAAGTGAGGGTTGCAAAAAAGTCAGTTCATGACGGCAACTTTCACATCAAATAAGAAACACTATTCTTGTTTTTTATGTATTCTTTCATCGGGAACATGACCTGCAATATCTCCTCTATCATACGATGTGTTCAAGTCACCTTGTTTGAAATTTTTAGAGACGTTACATGGCAATTAAAGTCGAAAAGTGTATTCTGAAAAGTCATTTCGTGACGCGTGCAATCGCTCTACACGACCAAATCTTGTACGTATGATGTGTTTGTTCCTCTGAGCTCTGCTCAAACAGTGACATTTTACTAGTCTTGAAATTCCTGTTCACGCGAGAACGGACCACGATTCCCTGTAAATTTCTGAATGCAAGAGTATTTATTTTTATTGATATTTCTCTTTGTTTTGACAGGTGTGTGAAAACTTTCTATTTGCCTAAAAATAATCTTAATACGAAAAAGTTCTAAAATTTTGAGTTAAAATGATTTATTTTAGTTGAGAAAGGTGTAAAGAATAAAAGTAAAGAGTGTAAGCGTAAATATTACTTACAATATATTACAAAAAATAAGTGTAAGAAATCTGCATTCAAAATAACTGAACGAGCACCTTAATTGATTGACCACTGGTGCCTTTACCCTACACTGAAAAAATAGCTGTGTTAATTCAATACAGTGCGGTGTCCCAGCGTGACTACAACTTTTTGTGTGTTATATCAACCCAACACACGGTGTTGATTTCGGTACTGGGAGAAAAATAAAGTTACGACTGCAGCGAGATTTGAACATGGATTACTCAGTTGCAAGTCGAGCGTCTTACCGACTTTTTTTAAAAAAATCTCGTTTATTTAACTTTCATAGTACATTGCGTTTATTTATACGATTGGGACCATTTATTTTTCGTTTATCTTTCTTAACCTACTTACGGACAACACAGTTAAAATCACATCCATGCCCGAGGCGGGATTCGAACCCGCGATCCTGGAGTCGCTAGACTACCGCACTAGCCCGCACGAGCACCTGGCTCGGCGCTTGGCTAAATCGTCAGACAGAAAGAGTACTAGATTAAAACTATATTTAGTGAACAACATTTGAATTAAACGACTACACTATAGATTTAAACAATGTATGGGATCAAATATGTGTTGCTGAACCCCCAAAACAAACTAAGTTACTTGCACGACTTATCCCACGGTTTAATCACTTCCAATTTGTCAATTGGGAACCAGAATTCCCATTCATTGAGAACATTCTATTTCTATGAAAGCAAGCAAGATGGCGACATCCAAACACTTGAGCAGCATACGGCTTTCTTATCGTAATAATATATCGAATGCTGCGCTTATTTTCATGGAAATGGAACATATTCTCAATGAATGGAGATTGTGATCCCTAATTGACCAATGGAAAAGTGATTAAATCATGGCATAAGTCGTGAGGGTAACTTTGTTTATTTTTGGAGTTAAGAAACATTTATTTTATACTATACTGTTCAATCTAGTACTCTTTTCGTCTGACGATTTAGCGAAGTCGGGAAGATGCTCGACCCGACTGAGCAACCCATGTTCAAATCTCGCTGCAGCCGTAACTTTTTTCCCCTGTATCAAAATCAACACCGTGTGTTGTGTTAACACAAAAAGTGGTAGTCACGCTGGGACACCGCGTTAAATTAATACAGCTATTTTTTACTGTATACCAGGTTAAAGGCTTAAAATGTCTCGTTCCTACGTTTAACATAGTACAATATTCACAATTCGCAGCACTGTGTGGAATAATGTTTATCATCGCTAGGGAATACAAAAATTTAATAAACAGTAGTAATTAATTAAAAATAATCTCTATACCAAGTTAGAAACACTTAATTTTGTATTCTTCGTAAACAATAAACGCGATCCAGTGTATTTCAGCGCATCAAATAATGCAGTGAACAGAGCTGAAACCAGTCATTGGGTTAATCGGGTCAAGTTTCGGACCGGCTCTCTGGGTCACCTATGTTCGGTCAGACCGGGTTACCAGGTAATCGAAAGTGACCCGGTTTCATCCCTGGCAGTGAACATTCACAACTCACGATACTGTGTTTAATATTCAGTGTGTACACACGTTATGAAACTGTGTAGGCAAGAAAGGAAAGCAAAGAATATTGGTCTTCTTTATGACAAAAGAACCCAGTTCCTACCTAGCAAATTATTTTAAGTAATATTTTTTTTCTTTATCAGGTGTATAGTATTGATAATCTTATTCAGTCCTGTGGTTTGATAGTGAAATTTGCTCCATGGGAATTAACTATGGAAAAGCGGCATTGGTACAAACCTTCTCGCTGTTTCCCCTAAATTTCCCCTCTCAGTGTAATCCAACACAAGACCTGTCAGAATGTTACCTCTAGGTCAAAGAATTCCTTCTTTCTTCATCCCCTGTCTGTAAGTTTTCCCCATCAAGGGACACCATCTTTCGGACGTTGGGACCAGTCATGGATTTAGATATGGGAGACGGATCGACTGGTCCAATACAATTAAGCTGGGTCAACTTGAACCTGGTTTTCGATTAATCTTGCCTGGTGAATTGGGATTTACTTGGATCTTATTGGTTGACCTATACCTGGGTGTGTGGAAGCAAAGAATGGATGAATATCTAGCTAAGGAAGAGAGGAGGAAGATTGGAATATCTTAAATAAGGTATTGTACGGAACGGGATGTTCAGTTGTTATTGTTTTTTTAAATCAATTTCACCTTCCAGGTGATCATGGCTTGTGCTGGCTTCAATTTCGGTCACTAGAAGTAGATCCGTCTCTTGTATCGAGATCCATGGGGACCAGTAAGCCGATGTAAATGAAGCTGCATGCGCGCGCTCTAGCGGCAAATGTGTGATAGCGAAGACGATATGTTCATTTAGAACTAATTTTTTTAAAATTGTATGCTTTTCAAAGGACGGCGATGTCCATGTTTTTTGTTAATACAGAACAAATATATTAAGAGAAATGCTACTTCATTGACTAAAACCATAGGGTAAACTTAAGCAATATATGCCAACACAAACAGAAGTGTACAATAAATAAATGTAAATGATTTTCTGAATGGGTAAAATTATGTTATAAAGGAATCTTTGTAACGCAAAAGGACTTGCAGATGCATCGACGACAGCTCTGTCCAATACGGTGTTTGTGGTCCCGGAAGAAAGCTCGCCGAGGGATGTTATCTCTCTAACTTCTAATACTCTTAGGTTGTAGATATCAATTGAGGCAATAAATGTAAATTTAGATGAAGACTGTGATATAATAAAATACACGTCATACTCAGAAATAAATATATCGAACGGCCGCAGCTCAAAAGATAGAGCGTTTGCTTAGTATGAAGGTCCTGGGAACGATCCCAGCAGCCGTCTATTTTGACTCAGATTTTAACAGAAATGGCAAATTCCAGGATGGTATATGGAAACTAGACCCTGGCCGATTACCTGTCAATCCTCACCCTAACCCGGCCTGAATCTGAGATGCAAAAATGTCATAAAGTTAAAGTCAATAAGAAATAAATAAAAATGTTCGTGCTGACCAAATGTGAACAATCAAACATTAGTTTTCAACATTACATAGAGAATCTTCATTGTAATAATAAGACTAAAAGACTGTATAAAGATTCAAATTTTATTTCAAATTTAAATTCAAACGAATTGTTTCAATAACAGAGAAAATAGAGAATATTTTCTATATCTATTTGACCATGATTTAGAATTCAAAATTGGAAGATTGTTATATTTTGTATGAATATATTGAAAGTAATTTCAGCTTATATATCTTATAATTGCAATAACGGATTCCTTACGTAATTTTGGAAACCAAACATTTGGATATTGACATTTAATTTCTTTCTGTGTATCCTCCTCAGGTTCCAACCACAGCCATAAGTTAGGTATACACCACCTTCTAAAATACGTCAAAAACATTGAGCTACCCTGATCTACGTCCTAACGTCGTCACACAGGCGATGCATACCTAGATGACCTCCTAAAAAATGGCGCAGATTTGTGCTCAAGGTGCTGATTGAGAAGAAAGTATTTTAGTTATGAATCTGTGGTCCAAGACTGCATCAAGCTAGCAGCCATTTTGTTGATTCGTTATTGAGAGTTTGTTGAATCTACTCGCTACGCTGAACTTTATACACAGAATTTTATAAAGATAAAAATTTGAAATGATACTTAATGCCAATCAATATGAAGGATATATTCTTTAGGCAACGTTGAAAGTAATACTGTATATCGAAATATGACAGACTTGTGAATATTGATTATCGTAATTGATAATGCCAGCCACGTAATATGTATATACAATTTGGGATATTCCTACACACTAAAGCAGAGGAACGGAAACGTTCACTGTCTTTTCGATGAGAAACATTTTCATCGAAAATAGTATTTTTTTTTTAACAAAGCCATCTCGCTTTGGATAGTAAATGTGATCTTTTCAGATAAGATTCCGATGCTTTACGGGTGTAATTTATTCTCCATGGGTACTAGTTACGTTTGTTATCTGTCATTTGTTGTCGCGATTGTTATCGAAAGACGAAGCCCTTCTATGAAGTTAATCGCATTTAGTTAAAAATAGCAACAGACAAGGGCGCCCATGTTGTGATTTCCAGAAATCGACAGTTTTTCTATGATTTACTAAAAGTTAACAGGTTAATCACGACAATATTTACCAAATTAAGGTACAAAAACTTAAAAAGAACCATGTCATGAATTTGAATTTCATTTATGGCCTTTAGGCATTTAAGACTCAGGCTGGGATAGGATAAGGGAAATGATTCGGGAAGGTGTCGGCCCGGACTATGTTGCCATACCGGCATTTGCCTGATGTCACTGGGGAAAAACCCTGGAAAAAACTGTGAGGACGGTTGGTGGCTGGGATCGAACCCACGACCTCCTGAATGCTACGCCCATGTTCTACCGCTGAGCTATGGCGGCTCGGTAACAATGTCATAGAGTACATTATAATCTATGAAATATATTTCAAATCTGTCTGCTGTAAAAGAAACTGTCCCAAATTATCCGTCCTGGTTCTGCTAAAGACATTTTTAGGAAAACTCAAGGTCCAAACAATTTATCATATAAAGTCTACATAAAAAAGGTAAAGCTGTCTCCTGTGCGATACACACGCGCCGTGAAAGGTGCATGGGGATGTGGAGGTAACGCTTCACATATTTTCGACCTATGGTACGAAGTTAGGTGGGGTGGTCAGTCCGACACTCGACCGCCGTTACTTTCCCAAGGTGCCCAGGAGTACCAAGGACACTCTGGTTTTTAATTAAATAGGAGGCTGAGTGCACCTCAGACTGAGAACACGGCGAGAAAAGTCTCTAGTGTCCTGGCCGAGATTTGAACCCGAGCCGCCCGATTCGTAGTCAGACACGCTACCGCCTGAGCACGGTGACTCATAAATAAAGTCTACATACAAAATTTATATTAAATTCTGAAATAATATCAATAATGATCCAGTTCAACTGTTGAAATTTATTAAAAACAAAACATTTTCCTCCAAATATATTAAAATTTGGAGGTCAGGATTTATGTAACAATGATGAAATAGCTTATACGTTTGCACAGTATTTCCAATTAGTATTTGTGTCCTCTTTCAACCGTCCAGTTATAGCAATTTTTGGGTTAACGGAGTTTGAATGAAATAGAAAGGCTATCTACAATCTAAAATCCGAAACGGCAGTTGGATCTGATGGCATACCCTCTTACATAGTTAAATGATGTATTGATATATTTAAATATCCCCTATTGATTGCGTTCAACTTGGCACTAATAACATGTATTTCCTCTAACAAATTGAAATCTGCTTTAGTTTGACCTATACCCAAAACAAACGACAGACGAGAAATTACCAACCACAGGTCTATAGCCATCCTACCAGTCTTTGCAAAGTCTTTGAACGAATTATTAATCATGTGAAGCCAGGTATCTCAACTAAAAAGCATGGTTTTGTTTCACAAAAATCCACGGTAACCTTGCAATTGCTACAGATTTTAATGCAAACTCGTTGGACCAAGGAAAGCAAGTCAATGCGATTTATACTGACTTTAAAATGCGTTTGACAGAGTTAATCACAATGTATTACTAGGCAAATTAAATCACTATCACTTCTTTCCATCCTTGATTAGGTTCACGTGCTCCTCTCACACTAATCGCAGACAGTCTGTTCTATTTGAAGAATACAAATCTGATGGATATTCAGACAGCACTGTCAGGAGTTCCGCAAGGCTCGAATCTTGGACCGTTATTATTCCTCTTGTTTATTAATGACCTACCGGAATTCATAATGAAAAAGTGCTAATTTCGGATGAGCTAAAAATATATGCTAAAATTAATTCCATGGAAGATGCCATAAAACTACAGCATAGTTTAGACAACTTTACTAACCGGTGCGCTACCAATCAACTTTCAGTCAATGCGAAGTTTTATCATTCAGTAGAAATAAAACGATTTATCGAGTTAATTACTGAATTGATAACTATGCATAAAGTAGGCCCGACGTAGTTAAAGCTATTGGTGCCACATTTGATATGAAATTGACGTTTAACAGCCACGTAACAAATATTATAAATGAAGCTTTTAAAATGCTAGGATTCGTAATAAGGACGGGAATGTTAACAACGCTCCTACATTAGACAAAATGTACTATGCTTATCTTCGTTAGAGCAAAGGCATTTAATCAACTAAGCAAATCAATTAGCACTTCTGATTTATTATTTTTTTTTAGGAAAATAGTTCAAAATTGCTTAGACTGCACAGACAAAGTATCACCGTTACAGTTTCGTATCTCGTCATTAAAAACTCGCGTAGACAGCACTGGTCTCCTCCACTACAAAAGAAGGACAATGTAATGAGAATAGCGAAGTCACCAATCTAGAAAATATGTACTTCCTGCATGAAATGTGTGTAGAACTTGTTTCGAATTGGACACATGTATGTGGTATGTCTTCCAAAGCATTTAGAAATATTGTAATAAAAATGTCTGTAAATGAGCATTGTAAATATCGACACTCTAATTGGGCTACAAAGCCTGTTGTGTTGACAATAAATACATAAATAAAATAAAAATATAGAAAGAACATTTTATTTTTGCAAAGTATAATTTCCTCTGGCTAAGGCGCCCTTGGCAACAGAAGACCTGATAACTTTCTTAATGACAGCAATTATACCAAAAGACGCCTGGAGCAAGATATATACAAGAAATCCTTGAATGCTGTTCCCAAGTGCCTGACGTCCAGAAAGGGACCCTTTCGAATGTGCTTTCTCGCGGTTACTTTGCTAGACACAGGCGATAGAGGGTTGGACCACGGGCGCTGAGGTAGCAGGTTCAATTCCCGCCGAGGTCAATGCTCTTTTCCATTACGTAGTAACATTCCTTTATAAATAAGATCTCCCTTTTTCTTCTTTTTGTATGTTCAATATTTTATTGCGACGTTTTCATGTTCAAAATATGAACAAATTATCTCAATAAGATAGCCATTCATCTAAAATGATTACGTTCCCATAAAAAAGAACTATCGTAGATCCCATCTTTATTTTCGAACGGAAATTTCGCATCTTTTCTCGTAAATAATTGTATGATTGAGAAATATGCTATGATACAAAGATAATTGATTACGAAGTGTGTATATGTGGATATTATATATTGAATACTTGCAGAAGCTAAGGTTTAAGATTATGATGGAATAGCAACAAATTTCTAGTGAATGACTATTAATAGAATTATATCAAGAATGCGGAACTATTACATTTTAGTAGTATCTAGACAGAAGTTATAATCCGCAGAGCATGTACACTAAATTATACTCCACCTAGAAATCCGTGCATCTTTAGAATAACGGAACATTTGATACAGCTACACAGGAAAAGAAAAGTGTCCAGGACGACCACAACTTTTTTTGTGTTAAATCAACACCGTTTGTTGTATGATTTCGGTGATTCAACACTATGATAGTGTTGGTATGACACCCTCAATTGTGTTGAACAAGCACTGATAACACCTCCATTATGATGATTTAACACAAAAAGTAATGGTCGCACTATGACACCGAAAAGTGTTGAATTAATACAGCCATATTTTGCTGTACAATTTGTGTACATTAAACTGGGTTCAGCATGTAAATACCGCGAAACTATACACTTAACACGGCATCTCATTGTACCAACTATACAATGGGGATAGCAATACAGTCCACTTCAGTATGGAATTGATTAAACTAAAAAGAAATAAAAGGTACCATTCTAGCATTCGCTTCGTGAGAATGAGGGAAATGTCTGGAAAACCTCTTATGCTGACCGACGTCAGCCAGACTTGAACTTGGTCCCCTTTCGCGAAAGTTTAGCAAATCTATCCGGGAAAGCTAGCAAGCAGTAGTGGCCGGTCCTTCCAAGAAATTCTATGGAAGGAGTAGCCAGTAACTTGAAAACTGGTCGCTTAATTTTAACAATAACGATTCTTTTAAAGAAAATCTTAAGAAAACCACAGGTAAGTTACACAGAAATAACATAATCGTTTTTCTTTACTTACTTGTATGGGTTCGGGCTGAAGGAGAAGAGTCCTGGTGTCATATCCAGATCGAGAGAAAAGGACCCCATGTCGTCACACCAAGAATCAAACCCAAAATGGGGATTGTTCGGTACATAGCAACCATCCATCTTCTAAATTCCTGGAAAAAAAAAGTTAAAGAAATAAATGAAAGGTGACTCGAAATGGCTTCTGTGTTAATAAATGTTCCACATCATTTCATGGGTTTCCATAATTTCCCTCCTGGCAGAGAGAGAGAGAAAGAGGGATATGAAATAAACGATTGTCATAGCAACCTGATTGAACTCAGGTGATTGGTTGCCTGTACCATATTGGAGGCTGGGAACTACACAAAAGAGAGGGAAGATCTATCCCGGGAGTTGCTGGTTATCCCATTTCAAAACGAAGCACGACAACTGTCCAATGGCGGAAGATGAGTTCTTTTTTTTCTACATCAAAACTTCCGCTGTAAGCGGAAAGTAAAAAGGGTGAGGTTCACACACTCACATGTACACACATATATTGTGTGTGTGTCTAGAAGCCAGCTATTAGATAGTTAATTAATTTAAGCGAATAGATAATTGCGAATTGGTTTACAGAGCAATATTGTAAGGTCTCACATCCTGCCAACTTTTTTCCTGTGTATAGTTGAGTTGAATACACTGTATTATTTAATTTATTGAAATTTTCTTTCTCTCTTACTAATATACATACACAGATAAATTGATATATTTAAATATAAATTAAACGTTTGTGTAATTAAGACAAAATCTGAATGTCACGAGAAGTTTAGTACAAACGACGGTCATATTTTTAAATGCCTACTTGAAAGAACTTATACAAACTTACACCAATATTGTATGACATTATTTTTTATTCGTAGCACAGGCGTATGACCGACTACTAAATAGAACATGCTGTGTTTAATATTAGTTTTCATCCGGTTGTTTTCATTTTATTAAAAAGAAAAACAACAGGATGTTCCAAGAAAAACACGCGCACACTAAACAACATTGTTGTAGAGACTTGAAATAAGCATTACTTATCTCAATTACTGGAAAATACGCCAAAAACTCAAAAAGTTTTGTTGAAATGGGTTTTGAAGATTATTTTTAATTTTTAATGTCCTATCTACCTTTTAGATAATGTATTGGAATGTTATTGGAACGCACTCTTTACCTTTTGTTGACTCTTTGGTTTGACGTCATAGCCAATTATCGAGCTGTATTTGCATGAAACTACTCGATTAAGTGTGTTTTTGGTTGTAATCATGGATTTAGATACGGGAGAGGGATCGACTGGCCCAATACAATTAACCTGGGTCAACTTGACGCCGGTTTTCGATTAATCTTGCCTGGTGAATTGGGATTTACTTGCGTCTTATTGGTTGGCCTATGCCTGGTTGTGTGGAAGCAAAGAATGGAGGAAGATCTAGCTAAGGAAGAGAGGAGGAAGATTGGAATATTTTAAATGTGGTATTGTACGGAACGCGATGTTCAGTTGTTTTTTAATCAATTTCACCTTCCAGGTGATCATGGCTTGTGCTGGCTTCAATTTCGGGTCACTAGAAGTAGATCCGTCTCTTGTATCGAGATCTATGGGTTGCAATAAATAAAATTGAAAATCAGCTGTTTTATAATATGTCTGGTATTTGGTGATATGTTCGTCTCTGGATCTTAACGAGAAACTTTATTGGAATTACGCATTTAGCTGGCAGGATTTGTGGATTATTTTAGTGTCGCACAATTTTAGAAAGCTGTTTCATCTCTACTAGAATTTATTCTGTGAAACATTCAGAAATCTTCAAAAGGTAAATCAGAAATTATATTTTGGATGAATGTGGAACTATCGCATCAAGTAGCTTACTGTTAATGTAACAATATAAACTATGATGTTTTACGAGTGAGCGCCTATATGAAAAGCCGGCCTAAGGCCCCCTTTTTTTATATTAAAGAAGCATCTTTTTACACTGAAGAAGAAGAAGAAGTATCTCAAATGATTCAATTTTTATCACACCTGTATACGTTTACACTTCCGATCACTGAACACATTTTGTGTATTTTTGTACAGTTTCCTGTACAAGTTAAACTGTGTCCATAGGTGCTTTTTCTAGTGTGGGAAAGAAATGAAAAAGCTAATGAGATCGGAAATAAAATTCGGACTATAGCCCGGTCCAGACGATCGAGCTCTACGTAACGATACTGGAGTGACTGTTTACTGTCGGAAGATGGACGCCAGAGTAAGTATTAGAAGTCATTAGAGCCCGCGACCCCTCTGTCATTGCCGCGTACCTATTTTTGGCTTTTGCTTTGTATTCAAAATTTCACGACACTGACCGACTAGGCGCACCAAGCTGAACACCGAGAGAGTGGTCATGCCGCCAGTGGGGGTGGAAGGATGTTGAGAGAAATTCATAGTCCGATACATGCAATACAACATTTTTATAGTTACCATAGAGTTATAAAACCACTAGAGTCAGGATTGGCGCTGCTGACGCGGAGCCACTTTAAAGTTGAGCGAGAGAATGTTTGTTTGGCCAATCTCCTGTATAGTTCACGGTTGTACTAAGAAATATAAGAAAGGAAGTAATATATCGTTTCACAAATAAATGACCATTTAATATTATTCCGTGAAAAATGTTTCATTATGTAAGACGCTCTTTCGTGTAGTTTATGTCTGCTAGAAATATAAAAGAAAACACAGATCTTTGATTAGAATTATTTGATGCGAAGGTATTTTATCGTGTTTGATCCAAAGTTATAAAACTGTCCCTCAATGCCAAAGAGAAATATACATAAAAATAAGTATTCTTACATTAAGAAATAATGGATCGTTTTCATTTAGGCCTATTCTTAATAAAGTGGTTATATTCGTGTAGAAAAAAAAATATTTGTCTATTTAAAATGTAAATAGTTCTAAGCCCATTATGTACTGTTGAATTTTATTGATGACTTTAGGTACCTAAGGCCCAGGTTGAGATAGGGGAGAGGAAAGGATTCGGGAAGATGTCGACCAGGGCCTATGTTGAAGGTGTCATCCCTGCATTTGCCTGGTGTACCTGAGCAAAAAATCTAAAAAGCGTCAGTCAGAATGGTCGGTCGCTGGAATCGAACCCATGACTTCCCACATGCTACACCAACACTCTACCACTGAGATACGGTGGCTCGGTAAGTAATGTGCTGTTGAAGAGACTTGTTAAATTATTAAGAACAATGATGATGATGATGGGTGTCTTGCTCGAATGCAGCTCTTGACCTGAAGATCCCACAGCTAGGTGAACCGATGGTGATTTGCCATTGCCTTTCATCTCACGAAGATGACGTCGTAAGGACGGGACCTTCAGTTCAATGTGGATTTCGAACCACTTGTGTCCCCGCTGGGAATTTAACCAGGAACATCCTGATTACACTATTAAGAACAATAGAAACAATTTTAACAGCGCAACAAAAACAGATAAGAAACGCTTCTTATCGGTCACCCTGGTCGGTAAGAGGAAAACTCGTGAATTCTATATACCTTATATACCTGAAGTCAAACACAATAATATACTTAATATATATGACTATTGGAATTGTTTATGATATAAAGTCAAAACGGAACATTTGAAAAGCTTGAAAAAACAATGTCGATTTTAATAGTTTTAAGACAAAGACTTTTACTCTAAATTTAAAGACAGTCTTCTTTCTCAAATAACTTTTCCGGCATCTTCTAAGCTAACCAGGGAAGCCAGTTTTTTTTTTTTTTAATATATATAATGTCACTTTCAATAGATGGTAGAACGTAAATATCAAGCTAAAGCTGTCCGATCATTTTTTATGTACATTTTAATGGCATACGTCTTGTTTCAATATTTATGTGAAAATTACCGACTACTAGTGTATGTCCGACGACCGATGCCCATACCCTATTTTCAATTTTATAATTTTCTTTGTAAATTTATGCAGGTAAACAGTTGGTTGTATAAATTACAGCATTCGCATTTTGTGTGTGTAATATGTCACTTGCGTTGTATCCCTAATGCTGTATAATATTTTTAAATGTATCTCTAATGTTTTTTTTTTTTAAATTAGTTATGTGGCTTTAAGTATCAACATTATATTGTTTTATTTAACAAATAAAAACGGGGATGGCATCTTTAACATAGATCTTGGCCGACAGCTTCCCGAATCATTTCCCATTCCATACCCCGGCCTGAGCCTTAGATGCCTACAGGCCATAAATAAAATTCAAAATTGTAGCAGCTGAATCTAACCATTTTATATATTTACATATCTGGTGTAGTAAAAAGTAATCCATTATTTTGCCAA